>VWZI01018590.1:86322-210146 GCA_013396835.1 Psilopogon haemacephalus | reverse complement strand
AGACAGCAACTGTGTCCTGGGCTGCATTAAGAGAAGCATTACCAGTAGGGAAAGGGAGGTGATTCTCCCCATTTACTCTGCTCTTGTCAGACTCCACCTGGAGTACTGTGTGCACTTCAGGAGCCCCCAGCACAGGAAGGAAGTGGAACTGCTGGAGAGAGTCCAGAGGAGGGCCATGAAGATGATCAGAGGACTGGAGCACCTCCGCTATGAGGACAGGCTGAGAGAGTTGGGACTTTTCAGCCTGGAGAAGAGAAGGCTTTGAGGAGACCTTATAGTAGCCGTCCAATATCTGAAGGGGGCCTACAGGAGAGCTGGGGAGGGACTATTCACAAGGTCCTGTAATGACAGCACAAGGGGTAATGGATTTAAACTGGCGGAGGGGAGATTTGAACGGGATGTTAGGAAGAAATTCTTCACAATGAGGGTGGCGAGGCACTGGAACAGGTTGCCCAGGGAGGTTGTGTCTGCTCCCTCCCTGGATGTGTTCAAGGTCAGGCTGGATGTGGTCTTGAGCGTCCTGATCTAGTGGGAGGTCTCTCTGCCTATGGTGGGGGGTTGGAACTGGATAATCTTTGAGATCTCTTCCAACCTAAACCATTCTATGATTCTATGATCTTACTGATACTGCCCCCCAAAAATTAGTCCAGTTTTATTGCTATGTTTCCCTTGCCTGCTACAGAGGAGATTATGAAGAAATTATGATCCAATTAATTTTTTTGTTTATATTTAACTTTTGGCTATTTTTCTCATTTCTTTGCCCTATATATTGCATTGCCTCATCTGTGTTACAACTCTAAAGAGGAAGGATTGAAAATCTCCCATCTTCCAGAGATCATTGGGAGACAGTGGAAATATAGAATATCCTGGTCACAATTTTGTTCTTGCACTAGTGCTGTCATTGCCATCTAGAGCTTTAACTGTTTCTTGGTGTATCAATACCGTGTTTCTCCTTATATTTAATATAAAAGCACAGCTCATTTTAAAGCATTTGTTAAGCTATGAAGGATAAAGTGGAGCTTTCAACCATGGCTAATGCCATATATGTCTCACTTAGAACTTCTAGAAGTGCTGGAATCCAGGCAATCAAATTTTCTTTTGCCATATGGGGAGAATTTAATGTTGTGATGCCTATTTCACTTCATTCTTTACTCCTTTTCCCCACATGTTATAGCTGGTGTTTAGAAAGGTTTCTTGATCCTCACTAGGTGATTTTAGTTTCCAGATTGGTACTCAGTGACTGCCAGGAGCCTAACAGCATGTGAAAGGCTTGGAAACCTGAAGCTCTGGTTGAGAATATGGCACAATCTGTCCTTCAATTAGCTACAGTTATCAGAGGCTTTAATCCGACTAGCTGAGAATTTCACTGGCATGTTGCACAAAGGAATTGAGAACTGGTCATCTGTAAATCAACTTTAATAAATGTATGTTTTTAAACAAGTGAGGTCTTCTATGTAAATACCAGAAAGATTTTTACAGTACCTTGGAAAACCCAACTGCTTTTCCAGCTATTGTTATTTCATATATTTTCTTTTCCCACCAAAAAAGGCTTAGAAATCATACTGCCTCTTTTAGGAAAAGCTTTGTTTAGGGAATAAAAAATGCAAAAAACAGTCTGCAGGAATCTTTTTTTTTTCAGCATCATTTGAGGATGACTTATGGTTTCGTTTTTTGTTTTACTTCGACAGGTGGCCTCCAGACACAGCTATCCCTGTAAGCAAGCTTATTCCACTTGCTCTGAATTATCTGACCAGCAAAACTCTGTTGCAAAACTTCCATAGATCAAGAATTTTCTCTCCTGAAAACATCTCATCAGTCAGGAAGCCAGAATGAAGGCATATGTCTTCTGTTCTGAAACTTACAGGAAATAGGTTTGGGTAAGAGTGTGCTTTTAAATGCACAGTGTCTCTCCAGCTGCCTTACATTAGAACTTGCTGCCTACAATCTTTGTGTTCAGCAACAATATTAGAATATGCTGGGGTCCTGTGGCCTAACATCCTGTGGTAAATCTCAGACTAAAACTATCGCTCATCTGAACTGCTGTATACAACCGATATTTACAGAGAGAGAATAATGCAATGGCATCCCTCTTACCACACCAGAAAACTTGCTTTATTGTGCAAAGGAATTAGTGTTGCTGTAGATGCTTTTAAAGATAAATCAGATGCAAGTTCAATGTAGAAACCACAGTCCTGAGTCTCCAACAAGTAGCTGCTGTCTACTTGTATATATTTCATATTAGTCAAAAAAATATTCTCATATTTCCCTGCAAAATTTTCAGCTCATATATTTCCCCTTGCTTGTATATCTTCTCAGTTATGAGTGTTGTGACTGTTTCAAACTGAGAGCTTGATTTATGCATTAGCTTTTTGTAGAAGGAAGGCATAGTTGGTGAATGGGTTCTTTTGACATAATGGCTACTCATTATGTTTAACATTTAATGAGGAACTAATTGTTAAAACTAGGTCAAACCTTTGATCACAGTCAAAATTTCATTTAATGAGCTGAAAATATTTATGTGGACATGTGCATAAATAACCTGTGTGATTTTATTTAAAGGGTCTGGGTCACCTGCTGTTCCAGCTGCTGTGCATCTACTGTTGTCAAAACCAGAATGTATTGTTAAAAAAAAATCCTGAAACAAGTAGTGTGTAGGAAAACAGTTTTATTTTTGAGATATCTAACTTCTCACCTGCCAGAACTGAGTAGAATCATAGAATTATAGAATCAACCAGGTTGGAAGAGACCTCCAAGATCATCCAGTCCAACGTATCACCCAGCCCCATCCAGTCAACTAGACCATGGCACTAAGTGCCCCATCCAGTCTTTTCTTGAACACCTTCAGGGATGGCGACTCCACCACATCCCTGGGCAGCCCATTCCAATGGCAAATCATTCTCTCTGTGAAGAACTTCCTCCTAATATCGAGCCTCTACCTTCCCTGGCACAACTTGAGACTGTGTCCCCCCCTTCTGTTGCTGGTTGCCTGGGAGAAGAGACCACCCCCCACCTGGATACAACCTCCCTTTGGAAAGTTGTAGACAGCAATGAGGTCACCCCTGAGCCTCCTCTTCTCCAGGCTGCACACCCCAAGCTCCTTCAGCCTCTCCTGAGAGGGCTTGTGCTCTAGGTCCCTTACCAGCTTTGTTGCCCTTCTCTGGATGTGTTCCAGTACCTCAATATCTTTCTTGAATTGAGACACAGACAGAACTAGACACAGTACTCAAATATTGCCATAAAACAGCAGGCCAAATTTAAGCACAGAGTACTTGCATGATTGAAAGAGATGGCATAGCTTAATGAAGTTAACTGGATATATTAACTATATTTAGGAGTTTTATTTTTATTTTTTGGTTGTTTGTTTACTCTTATTTTTGTTGTAAATTTTATTTATATCAGCTAAGAGCCTTGCAAATCTTTCAAGAAAAATGGAATTTAACCTCAACGATATGCCACTTCCAAATTTCCAAGATCTGCTGGTTTGCATGAGTGCATCACCTGGTTTCACACAAATAAGAGTATTTATAACAGTGAATTGTGTATTAAATTAGCAAGCAACCAAAAAGAGTACTGATTCAACTACAGTTAGTGATGCACTTTTACATTTGACTTTTGGGGTTTCAACAGTCTGCTCACCTGGTTGGTTGGGCTTTTTTTGGAGTACTTGTAGCCAATTAATAATAATAATGGTCATGATTAATTGGTTTACTTTTGAATAGAATCTATAAGTGAGTAAATCCACTTATTTATAGGCTAAATTGCTGTTAAGCCATAGTGTCAAAGCAGAAATGTGTGAAAGTGCACTTTCCCTTCTCGTTTAATACAACATTGATATATGCTTAGCCTTCTATTCCATGTGCTTTATAATGATAACATTTTATGAAGTCATTCCAGTGGTCACTAGGAATATAAGTCCATGGGTTATTTCTTGTGTATTGAGCATAGAAAAAAGACATTAAAATAAATGAGATAATTATGTGGAATATCTTGGCAATAGTTTGTCCAGATATTTTAAGATGAACTGTAGGTTTAATCTGCACATGTGTAAAAAAATGTTAGTAAAAGAGAATCTGTGCACCTCATTCTTAGAAATACTTGTGTTTGTTGGAAATTTTAGATTAAAGGTGATTTATTGAACATGCTGTTTTTATGTTGTTGAGTACAGAAAGGAAATGATTTGATAAATGAAATGGATGTTGTGTCCAACTACTTATAATGGAATTTTTTTTTTTTTTACATTTAAGCAGTAGAAAGATTTATAAAGCAAAACTATCTGTATTCTATTAACATTATTGTTGTGAATACACATTGTTGGGATTTACAGTTCTGCTTTACTGGAAGTTCTTGGAGGTGTATTCGACAAAGATGTACTGCAATTGTGAATGGTAGGGTGTGCGGATAGTGACATGATGCTGTAACTGTTTTGAAACAGGTTTTCTACAGAGATGGCATAGCTTTGGAGAATAAATTTAACATACATAGCTTAAAATACCTGATTAAGTCTGTGACAGGTTTGGGTAATTGATGTAGAGATTGTTCTTGGCTAAGAAATTCCACAGTAAAAAAAGGAATAAACAAATCTGTTTGTTTCAGTGACATTACTAAAGAAGAAGAAAATTCAGAATCTTTTCTTTCCCTTCACATGCATTTGTTTTGGATATTTATGATCTGTGGTAAAACAGGATAAAGTCTTTGGTTTTACTAATGGAGAGAGAGAGAAAAAAATGTGAATTTTATGCCCTACTTCCAGATGGATGAGCATATATTAGAACTTCTTTCCCCCGTCATAGCTCAGTGTCCATTTATGTGAATCACATGCTGTATCCAACTTAGGAGTAAGTAGTCTCCGTGTCCTATTGTTTGTGCGTTTTTAATCTTACTTTACAATTGATGGGTAATATTTTATATAGATGTTAATATCTTCCCGTCTCTTACCGTTCTGTTTTAGGGAAAGTCAATAAAAGAACATATTAGGTTTTGCATCACATTGTTCACTACATTTTTAGAGAATGAAAAGGATTTTAATTTTAAATTGACCCTTCCTGAAGCAAAACACTTAATTGTTCTTAAAATGAGTGTTATGATTTTTATGTAGACAAACTTTCAATCTCTAAATGTCTGCATTGTTGTTTGTGTTTTATCTTTGAGTGCGAGTAAATTTTTTTTCTCATATTAATAATACTTACCAGAGCATATGCTCATCTATTTTGAATGTTAATTCATGGCAGAGTTCAATTTTCCTGTCATTGCATAGGTTTTGTCAAGGACGCACAAAAAGAACTTGTAACTGTGAGATCATAAAAGATGTGTCACAGCTGATAAAACACACTGTCTTCTATCACAGCAGTCTTTCTGGTGTATTAGAAAATTTCCTTCAATATTTCTATTAATCAAAGCAGTGGCATTCTTGCCACAAATATGTATTACTGTATTTTGTTTTAATTATTTTTTCCTCCTCTGTGTGTGTGTAAATCTCATGGTTTCCCAGCACTCTGGGAGAGCATATGTCAGCACTGTGTGGAATATTTATATCCATTTAAAACCAGCATCCATCGAATCAGTTGTGTGTGCACAATTAATATCACTCTGAATATGACCATGTTGCTTTTCCATACAAAGTTCAGGTTCTTACACAGTGTTTCCAATTTCAATATATTATTTTTAAAAGTTTTGTATTCTGGAAGTCCTTGATTGCTGTGATCGGATATTTATACAATGGGGACTCTGGACAGGCAGATATGTGGGGCTGGCACCAATTTTCAGGTAAATTTTCGTGAAGGAATTTGATGGGCTGCATAGTCTTGAAGGGCTGACTCTTTCTGTGCTGTGGGCAGTTATTTACGTGCCCTGACCTGCCCATGGCTCCATTCCATTCCAGGGACCATCAGGCCCTGTTCTGGTGACACCACAGCAATGTTCATCTCTAGTGTCCCTGCCTGGACATGGGACCCACCAAGCCAGGCTAACCCATGGGTGTGGGAATGCAAGAAAGAGAAATGCAAGAAAGAAAAAGAGTAAGTTGTGTAGAAAGTAATCTGTGCTCATCCCCAAGCTAACTGGCCAGGAGGCCTGAGGAGAAAAAACAGGAGATGAAAAGGAGGAGTCTGTTAGAACAACAAGGTTGTTCATAATTTATATTATGTTAATGCCCTGACTGTGTTATAGTATAAATAAGTAGCTCTGTCTGTAGTAAATGGGATTCTGCACTGCCCTGGTGGTGTCTGGCTACATCTCTCTACACATGAGCCCATGTTCTGGCATGGCTGAGGTTCATTCCTGGCTGGGGCTGCTCTTGGTTTCTTTGCTCCTGTTTGGGGTGGGACAGGCCCTGCTGACAGGCCCTGCCTGAGTGGATCTCTTGGGGACCACTCACCTCTCCCAGTGCCTGACCTTGACACACCAGCCTTTGAGATGCCTTGGCAATGGAAATGCTTATTAACAACATATTCATAACAATTAAATTCAAGTAATTTTTCTTCTAACTTAAATGTTTCCCAAAAGAAAATATTTTCTTCCAATTCAAAACTCACATTCACGAGACTTATCCTTTGTGGTGATTTGCATTGAATTCAATAGTGTAAAGTGAGTTGTGACTCAGCTGCCACACTCTGAATCATCATAATACTTCTATGTTATTAGCAGACATGAAAACTGACATCTTGTTAGAGTGGGAAGAGTAATTAAAATTTAAAACATCCTTGTAACTCACTGGTGTGTGTGGGAAGCACTGTGGCATTGTGTAATGGGAAGAGGAGCCTGGAATCAATCCTGCCAGATTTTTTTTTTCCTGGGGAAAACTGCCAGGGACTTGAGCTGTTAAGTCAATGTTCCATTTTAATGATATTCCTGGCACATCTAATGCTAAAAGTCCCCTGAAGGGAAAATATTGTAAATCCATCTGGTAGTGCTAGGAGTGAGGCTCATAGGTTGGGAAGGAGGTTGTTGCTTCTAGCGTTTGTTGGGAGCTGGGGAGAGGTGCCATTTCCCATCCTGCAGGGTTTGCCCCAGGGAAACATGGCTGGGAGCTGCCACCTGGTTGCTTGCTTTGAGGGGATGGTTGCTGTGGCTGCTGGTGCTGGCTCTGGATGTGAGCAGGGATGCAAAGGTGCCCAATGGAACCACTGCATGGAAACTTGTGTCAATAGATGGAGCAATAAATGAAACAAAGCATGAGTAGATATAAGGGAATATACAGGTCAGGTGGCTTGTGAGACTCATGTTTCAGTATGGGGTAATATGTGATGAACTTCATGACTTTGTGCATAAGTGAGAAAGGCAGCAGTTGACAAAATGTTTACACTGAAAAATAAGATTTCACTTAAAAGACTGCTCATAGTCATCCCTTAGTGAAAATGCTCTTTTTACTTTCCGTATGAATTTCAGAAGTTTGGTTTCAAAG
Organism: Psilopogon haemacephalus; assembly: GCA_013396835.1. Lineage (NCBI taxonomy): Eukaryota > Metazoa > Chordata > Aves > Piciformes > Megalaimidae > Psilopogon > Psilopogon haemacephalus. The sequence continues at coordinate 202,747 of VWZI01018590.1, read as the reverse complement.
ATGATTTCAGGGTATTCGGGAAACAAAAGCAAACACGTTAGTGGAATAACTATTGAATATATTTATCACTTCAGATTGAGCATTAAGGACATAACATAATGTGTGTGTGTGTGTCCATGCAGGTTGAGGTTTTGGCTTCACAAAGTCTTGTCTTCTCACTTGGGCAATCCAGGATACCATGTATTTTGGTGTATCTCTCTTAATTCCTGACGCTTCAGTGAAATTCTTCTGCTTTGGAGAAGTACAATGTTTAGTTAAAATTATTTTTTTTCAGAGAATGAGGTGCAATTAATTATAAGTGGGCTTTCTCTGTAGTCATACCTATCCCATCACTGCTTACTGCACAGCTTGGGCTAAGCAACAGGATGATAATTTGTCAAATAGAGATAACTTCATGAAGTGCACCAATGATCTTGTGATGTGCAGCATGTTTGACATTTCTACTTTTCATACTGTGCAAAGCTAATTTAGCTAAGAAGAGTTTGTGTGGGTTTGACAGATAAATACATACTTCAGAAGAAAATTGTGAATGCATGGAATAGGCCATAATAGTAGTTTAGTATCTTTTCTAGATGTTACAGCAAGATAATTTCATGCTATATGTATTGCAGAGCTCTATTGTTTAAAGAGCTCTTATTTTAAGCAGACATCTTGAAGACCATGCTTGCTAGATATTTTATTCAATGTCTAAGTTGGTGACATTCTTAACATATATAACTCAAACATTGACTATTTGACTTCTTGAAAGTTCTGTGGAGTACTTGAATTTCAGATTACTGGGAATTCTTAGTATGCACCAGTATGCACTAATGTTAGATACTACTGCATAATTTAAGACTGTGCAGTAAAATGCAACTTTAGAAAAGTTTAGGAGTAGGTTTTCCATTAGACAGTGAATATTGCAAAACTTGTGGAAATATTTCAATCTGTCAGTAATTTCACCATACTGTTTTTGGTTATTGCTGTCTGTAAATATTTTCTTTGAACCTTCAAACATGAGTAAGATCAGTTTGTAACAGTCCAGTTATCTTTATTGAGTTCTGAATTAATCGTTCTACTGCAATGCCATTCTCCTAAAATGGTATGCAGTCTATGTCTGAGGCTATTGCACTCAAAGACCTCAAATCTTTCTCTTCCTGCTGGTTGTTAAGTGAGAATAGGTGTTTAAGATAGGTGCCTAAAATTGGAGAGCACTAACAGTCTCTGTAGGTATGTATGTGTATCTTTGTGCATTTCATGGGTTTTAGCCTAAGCGGTATTATCACTTCTCTGTCGGATTCTTTCTGGACTATTTAACTTTCTTTTAGGATTCCACCACAAGGAAACAAAAGAATTTCTATGCCTCTCACATTGGGACCTAGATACAATCCCACTTCTGTTGACTTCTCATAATGGAACTAGGCCAGCTTAGCTACAATTCTTTCCTTTCAGAGTATGCAACCAAATAGTTTTATTAAAAGTAGGTGGTTAGTTAGCCAGCAAAACAAAAGATCACTTTAGAGAGATGATTTTGTAATCTTAAATATATATTTTTCTTCTCTAATGATATACATCATCAAAAGCTAATTGGGATAGGATTGTTCTTCTAGGATACAGGAAAGGAACAAACCCAGTCTGAGTCCTATTGGAAACCCAGGATTTCTTGAGGCATGGTGTGGCCTTTGCTTTCCAAATAACATTTCCCAAACCTGTTTTTCGTAGCTTTTTTTCTTTTTTTTTTTTTTTTTTTTTTTTTTTTTTTTAATCATCTACACTCCAAAATAAGAGTTGATTCTCAAATTGTACCATCTTTTCTAGAACTGTAAAGATAAAACACAGAGAAGTCTTGCAAAAGACATCTGCACACGTGTTGGCCATCCTGTAGTGTATCAAGAAGTCTGTTTTTAGATAAGTAGAGAAGCTCAAATAAGAACAAACCATTTACGAGTTGAAAAAGCTGTGATGGACCACAGTTGATCACATTGGTATGGAGCTGAGATATCAAAAAACATTCCAGGCAAAAAATTTTATGTGGAAGTGAAGCTTAGACACTCTGAGATGACTCTGTACTGTGAATCAAAGTGGTTTTGATTTGTAAATTGAGACAATTAGGAAATTCTCTTTGAAAGTTTAGTTTTGGTTAAACTTAAAACTGAAGTTATGTAGGCATATGCTTTAAAGGTCCAGCTGCTGGGCTTAAATCTGCAGCCTTTTGAACATTTGTGTCTTAATGAAGTCAACAAAAACTGTTGACATTTTTCACACACAACAGGTGCTTGAATCTTTGCAGCTTTGACTTGTTAGTGAGCTATTGATCCCTTTTGACACTTGAAAGAAAAACACTTTGGATGAGAGCATCTCAATTTCAATCCAAAGTCTTACATTGTTCTACAGGAGGCATTCACTTAAAGAATATGTTCCAATATAATAATGAATTCATTATTGGTTTGGTATATCCCAGATGTTTTCTTTTAAAAATAAGTACCTGTTTCCCCCTCTTTTTTTGCCTCTTTTTACATTCTTTGAGTGTAAACATGTAATTTTTAAAATACAGACTGAAGAAAAACAAAGTTGCCAGAATTGCATGTCACAGTCTGAATTAGTTGGGGCAGTTAAAGCAGGAATTATAAAAATATAGTTAATTTTATTTTCCAAAAAAGCCCCAGCCCCAAACTATATACAAACTAGTTAGATTTTATTTATGGGTTCTAATTCAGTCAGGAAACATTAACAAGGATGCTTATGGGCAATTTTATTAATTTAGGAAAATCAGAAAATGGAAAAGGCCGAGCCAGAAAATAGCCTTACCCCACTTATTTCTAAGAGACAGCCCAGAGCCCTAGGGAAAGGCTGATCTACTCATGGCAGTGGAGTGGGAATTTAGAGATAGTCCCTTGGCTTCTTTGTGGCAGTGTTTGTAACTGCAATAGTCCAGTTTGGATCCACATAACAAAGTCCGATGTGAGTAAAAACCAACAGAAGTCAAAGTGTTTCAGACACTGCTTCCACGAGACAAATCTTATGAAGTGGCACTGCCTTAGCAGTGCAGGGAAAAGCTAAACTGTTCAGTGTGTTCCTACAAACAGCAGCGGTTTACGGCAGAAGCAGGTCCTTCCAGCAGGAAGTTGGAATGCGGTGGTCTCAAAGTGGGAACTGCATGCTTTCTCATCACCCTTCTTCAAGATTGACTTAGCCAGTGTTGCTCAGTTGCCATATATATATATACTGGGTACTATTTGCTGTTCCATGTTCAAGCCTGCAGGGGTAGGAGAAGCAGCTTCTTGCCTACTTCTTCCCCTGTTCAAATCTCCAGAGCCAAAAGCGAGCTAGGGAAAATAGTTTTGTGCTGCCTTCTTTCCCCATTCAAATCTCTGGAGATGGAGGTTGGGGAAGGTAGTCCAAACTGCCACACAACCCTTTGATATTTTGTTATTAGTGTGGTCTATTTTTTAAAATGGAAATTTATCTTTACTTACAAGTTTCTGGAAATAGTTTCATTTTCCTTTACATTTCAATTAAAAAATTAAGCTTTCTTACCCTCTCCACATATCTGTCATTATACTTTCCATACATATAGCCTCTCTTAATATTCAAGAGCAGTACAGAAAATTTTGCTGTCTTGTACTGTTTGCTAAATGTATTCAGTGTCTGAATCAATACTGAGGTTTGTTATGTACAGTTGTGGTCAAATCTATGATAAATTATATTTTCAACAGTGTTATTAAATGTAGCATTCAGACTATTTATCTATTAACATGCTGTCATCCTGGAGGAATTAGTATGAAATTATGCTTGTGTAAAAAATTCCTGAAGTTTCTTCAGATTTTAAACAATTAATCTTCTCTCATCTGTGTTTCTTCCTCCTCCCCTCAATAACTTTTTTCCCTTCCCCTTCCTCTCCGTTGATATACTTATTATTTTCTGAATGAGTGCCAACACCATAACAGATTTTTCAAAGACTCTTATCATAGCAGACATTTTGAGCTGTGGCTTTGACAGATTGTACGTTTTGGAAGTGTGATACTGTAGCAAGAATTTTAGCAAATTTGGCAGACTACATACTGTCTTGAAATCCACTGATGAAAAGTGAAAAATCTATTAGATGTAGGTTGGCAGGATACATGTGACCTGCTGACAGGCTGTGCACATATTTTATTTGATTCCAGGAGCAAGGAATCCAATTCTCAGGAGTTTATGAAGAATTATAGTAAATGTCACTTAGAGAATGAAAAAAAGAGTGTAAGACTGAAATTATAGGAGATGACTAAAAAAGGAGTTGTATAAGACTTTGTCTTGCATATAATGCTTTTACTGAAACTGTGATTGGTAGAAAATAGATAGGAACCATGATAACAGTGAATGTAATACTGCTATAGAGCTGCTTTTATTATCTCCCCCCACATCTTCTTGAAGAAAGAATTTGCAATTAGAGGAAACATTTTAATTTTCCAGTGCTCAAAATATGGACTTATTATTGTGGTTTTGATTCTCCATTTTTGATCCTTGGGGACACTCATCATCCTATGAACAGGTCACGACATTAATAGATAAGGGGCAAGCAACTGCTGTCATTTACCTGGACCTGAGCAAAGCCTTTGGCACTGTCCCTCACCACATCCTGGTCTCCAAGCTGGTGAAACATGGGTTTGATGGGTGGACCACCAGATGGATAAAGAACTGGCTTGAAGGCTTCACCCAAAGAGTGGCTGTCAATGGATCCATGTCCAAGTGGAGGCCAGTGACAAGCAGAGTCCCTCAGAGATCAGTCCTGGGACCAGTCTTGTTCAACATCTTTGTGGGTGATGTGGACAAAGGCATTGAGTGCACCCTCAGCAAGTTTGCTGATGACACCAAGCTGACAGGCTGGAGGGCAGTGATGCAATCCAGAGGGACCTGGACAGGCTGCAGATGTGGGCACAAGCCAACCTTGTGAGGTTCAACAAGGCCAAGTGCAAGGTCCTGCATCTGGATCAAGGCAATCCCAAGCACAAATACAGTCTGGGCAGGGACTGGCTGGAGAGTAGCCCTGCGGAGAGGGACTTGGGGGTGCTGGTGGATGAGAAGCTCAACATGAGCCAGCAGTGTGCACTTGGAGCCCAGAAAGCCAACCAGATCCTGGGCTGCATCAGGAGAACTATGGCCAACAGCTCGAGGGAAGTGATTCTTGCCCTCTACTTTGCCCTGGTGAGACCCCACCTGGAGTACTGCATCCAGTTCTGGAGTCCCTATTACAAGAGAAATGTGGACATGCTGGAGTGTGTCCAGAGAAGGGCCATGAGGATGATCAGAGGGCTGGAGCACCTCTCCTATGAGGACAGACTGAAAGAGTTGGGGCTGTTCAGATTGGAGAAGAGGAGGCTCCCAGGTGACCTTATTGTGGCCTTCCAGTATCTGAAGGGAGCCTACAGAAAAGCTGGGGAGGGACTTTTTAGGCTCTCAGGTAGTGACAGGACTAGGGGGAATGGAGCAAAGCTGGAGGTGGGGAGATTCAGATTGGATGTGAGGGGGAAGTTCTTCACCATGAGAGTGATGAGGCCCTGGAACAGGTTGCCCAGAGCAGGTAGTTGGGGCCACAACCCTGGAGGTGTTTGCAACTAGGCTGGATAAGGCTCTGTCCAACCTAATCTAGGGTAGGGTATCCCTGGGCATGGCGGTGGGCTTGGAACTAGATGATCCTTGTGATCCCTTCCAACCCTGACTGATTCTATGATTCTATGATTCTATGATTCTATGATTCTATGATTCTATGACTGTTCTGCAGGAAAGAGCTCAGCTTCCAAAAGAACATGGGGTTTGACAATGATTTACTTACAAGCAGAATGCTGTTCTGAAGCATGGAACTGTTGGAGAGAGTCCAGAGGAGGGCCACAAAGATGATCAGAGGGCTGGAGCACCTCTGCTATGAGGACAGGCTGAGAGAGTTGGGGCTTTTCAGCCTGGAGAAGAGAAGGCTTCGGGGAGACCTTATAGCAGCCTACCAGTATCTGAGGGGGGCCTACAGGAGGGCTGGGGAGGGGCTGTTCACAAGGTCTTGTAATGACAGGACGAGGGGAAATGGGTTCAAATTGGCAGAGGGGAGATTTGAAGGGGATGTTAGGAAGAAATTCTTCACGGTGAGGGTGGTGAGGCACTGGAACAGGTTGCCCAGGGAGGTTGTGTCTGCTCCCTCCCTGGATGTGTTCAAGGCCAGGCTGGATGAGGTCTTGAGCGACCTGATCTCGTGGGAGGTGTCCCTGCCTGTGGCAGGGGGTTGGAACTGGATGATCTTTGAGGTCTCTTCCAACCTAAACCATTCTATGATTCTATGATTCTATTTCCCTCATGGCTTTAAAATCTGTTACCTTGTGTTTCTGTTAAACAACGTTTCATAGGAGAGGATATAAATGCTAATGTTTAGTGGATATAAGAAACACTTTGTCTATGTGGCTTACCAAGAGTTTACTTTGAGTACTAATATTGTCATGATGCTGCCCAAAAGAGCGATAGCATCCTCCTTTCCATCCTCGACTACATATTTTTCACTTCAGCCTTTGTATTAGCATTGCCTTTTGGCACCCTGTGGTTAGTTGAATTGAACTGCTAATCTATCTGAAAACTAATTATACCACAAAAGAAATAAAGTTAGTTCACCACTGGTTTGGAAGGTTTAATGGGGTCTGCGGGTATTAGTACCAAGGCAAAAAGAGGAGGAAATACACTATTAAGACAGGTAAAGAGCAGAACTATGTTTTTGGTTGTGATCTTGTGTTTTTAAAATTCAGTGCTAGGTATTTATCAGAGAAATAAATAGCTTGCCTAATTATCTCAAAAATGAAGGAACTGGAGCTGTTTAATTTGAAAATGAGGAGGCTGAGGAGAGACTTCGCTCTCTACAGCTACATGAAAGGACATTGTGGGGAGATTGGTGCTGGTCTCTTCTCACAGGTAATTCCTAGAAAATAGAATCATAGAATGTCAGGGGCTGGAAGTGATCTCAAAAGATCATCAGGTCCAGCCCCTCTGCCAGAGCAAGATCAGCTGGAGAAGATCACACTGGAATGCACTCAGATGGTTCTTGAGTATCTCCAGAGAGGGAGACTCCACAACCTCCCTGAGCAGCTGATTCCAGTGTTCTGTCACCCTCATAGTGAAAGAATTCTTCCTCAGGTTCACATGGAACCTCCTATGCCTCTACTTCCACCCATTTCCCTTTGTCCTGTCACTGAGCATCACCGAGAAGAGGCTAGCTCCATCCTCCTGGTACTCACCCCTTACGTATTTATAAACATGAATGAGGTCACCCCTTAGTCTCCTCCTCTCCAAGCTAAAAAGCCCCAGCTCCCTCAGTCTCTCCTTGTAAGGAAGATGTTCAACTTCCTTAATCATTTTTGTGGCTGTGCTCTGGACTTTCTCATGCAGCTCCCTGTCCTTCTTGAGCTGGGGAGACCGAGAACTGGAGACAATACTCCAGATGAGGCCTCACTAGGGCAGAGTAGAGGGGAAGGAGAACCTCCTTGACCTACTAACCACACCCCTTCTAATACACCTCAGAATGGCATTGGCCTTCCTCATCACAAGAGCACATTGCTGTCTCATGTCCATCCTTCCATCCACCAGGATTCCCAAGTCCTTCTGCCTTTCACTGGTCTTTAGCAAGTCAGTGCCCAACCTATACTGATAAATGTTCTAGTGAAAGAACAAGAGGTATCAGCCTCAAATTTGACTGGATAGGTTAAGACTGGACATTAGGAAAAAATTCTTCATGGAAAGGGTGGTCAGACATTGGAATAGGCTGCCCAGATAGGTGGTTGAGTCGCCAACTCTGGATGTGTTTAGGAGTGAACTCTGTAGAGTAGGGATGTCAGGTGGACTTGGTGATCCTGAGGGTCTTTTCCAACCTGAACATTACTGTGATTATGTGTTTAAACTTAGAATGATATTAAAATAATCACATGTAAAACTGAAGGCATCTACTTTGCACCTCATTGCGGAGTAAATTAAACACTGTTTTTTTACTCTTCTCATAATATTTGTATGCCAGATAATAATAGTGGAATATTAAAACAGATCTTACCAAACCAGGTATATTTACTGTTGGATTTTCTGACTTTTATGGAAGTATGCTTCAGCATACGTTCATACTGATTTCCATTCCTCAAGGGAAGTGAAGTGGTTGTACTCATTGTTTGTTTGGGAATGTCACTGTTTTTGCACTGCAAAAAGTATAGGCTGTTCTGATTTGTTATATTCTATATTTCTTTTGAAAACGTGCAGTCTTAGCACTGACCATGTTGTGATGTGCTAGTAAAGAAACAGGTACAAAACATTATTTACTACCTTTGCACAGACAAGCCAAAGCACATATGTTTTTCATGTCTATTCCTTTCTCTGTAATTCTTTTTGCATTAAACTGGGAAGAGGAAAGGTAAAGACTGAAAAAGATGTAACAGACTCTTTAACATGAGAAAGGAATATGAAAATTACTGAGTTGGAGTTATAACTTTGGATTTATATATTTGAAATGGGTTTCTACTTCTGATACTTCTGATACTACAAATGAGAAACAGGATATAAGGATTATGATCCTTACATAGAGCTAATTCTCTGGGTTCTTCTTTTTTTAGTCTTGATTAAAAGATGTTAGACTGTTTCAGGGAGACCTATTCTGTTTTTAAACTGGACACTGGCCTTGGAGACAGTAACCTAAAAGCTTACAGGAGATTGCAGACTGAAGTGTCCTAAGAGGTTGGAGGAATTTAGAGTTTCTGTGAATGGGTTAGGATGTAAAGAGTAACTACAAGCTTATAAAATGCTCATAAGCACATACATATTGATTTTTGCATATCAGATATGGACAACAGCTGATATGCACTATGCATCTATCCTGTAAGGCAATTTTACATAGCAGCTGGAAATGCAAGAAAAGGACCACACAATTTGTAGCCTGCTGACCAGTTCCTTGGTGTTGAGGAACGAATCTGAAAGTGCAAGAAAAAATAGGTGGAATGGAAAGGTGGTTGAATTGCATGACATATGAAGTCCCCTTGCCAGCTTACACGTCCTCCCATCTTGCTCCAACCCTGTATCACAAACTGCTTGACAAGAATGGCTCAGACAGCTTGGTGATGTTGTCTGAAAACTCTGGAAAAGGGAAATTAGCAATAGGCGATATAGAAATATCGGGTGTACAGGCATCGGGATGGCTCTTAGGAAATAAAGGTGAGGAGACAATGCTAGGAGGGAGTGGAGAAGGACATATTTGGGTTTTGTTGCACTTGACCTTGAAATACAACAGTCTTTGTGTAGCAGATAACTGTGACAAGATGTCATGGATTGAGCTGAATCTGCGATGTGTACTCCATACCATGCTGCTGTTATACCAGTTTCAAAAGAGTGCTGTCTAGAGTGAAGTTATCATGGGGCTTGAAGTTCAGATTGTAACTGCTGCTGCTTCTGGTTTCTGGTTTGGGGCAGTGGTCTTCGCTGTGCTAGCTGTTGCATGCTTGAGTAGGGGTGAACCATTTAATCACTGACTTCTGCTGCTGCTTCTGCTTTTGCTAAGGTAATTGTATGGTGAGTGATCTCATTAAATTCCTTATCTCAGCCCAGAGGTTTTTTGTGTTACTTTACCTCCCATTTGTGTGGGGGGTTGGAGGCTTGCTTGTGAAAGTAGGCTGTGTTAACTCAGGACACAAGGTTACAGAAATACTAAAGCTGTCAGATTCATAAAACTGGGTCTGACAAGGTGAATAGTAATGCATAAATGACTATAAAAATCAAGGTGGCATTTGCTTGTATGATTTGTGTCAAAAGAAAGTATTTATAAAGTGTTAAGAGGATATTTTATGTTTGCTGTGAATAGCATAGTATTTTTATCTGAGTCTTCAGTACATGCTATTGTGAGGGGCAGCATATAAGATAAAACACAACATTTTTTCATTTGTTCCAATATGTCACCTCCCAGTTTAAGTATTAATTTAGAATAATATATCACCCATCAATCACAACTTCCATGTCTTCATACTTCCCTTTGTTTTCATCTTCAGTCCTGAACTAGCATGTTCCAAGTATGTGTCAGTCTTTAATCAGTATAGACAGAATGGCATCCAACTTTTGCAAGTTTTAGTGCTTTTTCTGAGCTAACATCTCATCTGATCTGTCCAATTAACACCTCTTGAAAATGTAAAGATGTAACAACAGGGTTACTATAATTGTGAGACAAAATGTATGAGTGCTTTTCCATTATTTTTTAAAACACCATACATAAGAGTAGTGTGATTTTGTCATTTGTATTAAATGTGTGTGGGTCTTTTTTGGGGAATTAAAAAGTTCCTATAGTTCCGATTATTACCCTAATAGGAATACTTGAAGTCCTCACTCTTACAGCTGAGGCACTCTCTTCAGGGAAAATATAATTTCATTTATTTCATGTCTTCTTTTCTTTGTACAAAAGAAAAAGGGTTTATTACCAAAAGCAAAGAAAAGAATATCCTCTGCAGATTTCCTAACACTGGTCCTTTTCTCTAGCCTTTGAAATTTATTTTTATTTTTTTACTTTGGATGCGCACTTTAATGTGTTTTCCTGAGCTATGAAACTACTTTCTTCAGGTCAGTGGGGAGGTATTGACCTTCTTGCAGATTCATGCAATCTAGTGACTTAGTTTTAGGAAGGAGAGTTAAAAACACCTTGCTAGTTGCAGTCATCAAATGTACAATATCTTTGGACTATCATTTTTACACTTGTCTGACAGAGGCAGAAGCACTTGTGTAGAAAGCACTTCTTTGGATAGTCAGACTCCCCTAAAATGTTTTAGAGACTGTGATCAGAGTAGTCATCAACAGGTGACTAAAAAATAAAGATGGCAGGTGAGCTGTTTGCTTGCTCCCGTGTCACTGTTCAGAAATATAAAGTCATCATTCAAGATGTGTTGTATCTCAGAACCAGGAAGTGTACGTAAACTGTGCATAAGTCTTTGTAAGGGTTTGGTTTATCAAGCAAATGAATTACACACTGAGAATGAGGAGTTCAGTTCATAGTAAACACTGAACATCTCTTTTGAGTGACATAATGGCTAGAGCACTTACACAGAAGTAAAAACATAGAACTGAATTAATAAATTTTGTTCAAGAGATATGAATCTTGAACTTCCTCTTCACAGAAGAATGCCATGGCCATTAGTGTACAAGCAAGTCTAAGCTGGCAGGGTGAGCAGTTTGACTTGTGACAATTCCTAGTTCCTCTGTGCAGACAGGCACTGGAATCAAGGGCTATAAGCATCATGGAAAACAAGTAGAAATATAATTTGGATACTTGTGTAGATGTTACTGCAGGAGAAGGAGTGCTTCTGGGGTTGCCTATATATTTTGCTTTCAGGACTTACTGGAGGGAGTGCATCAGCAGCACAGATCACATCTCAGAATAGCAAATCTACAAAGGAATGATTTGTTTTTCTTATCAATGTAAAAATGGCACTTGAAACACACTCATTTACATGACTCTTGTTCTAATCAGAGGCCCTCTGAATTTGATGAGCTTTTCCATTGGTTTTGATATTGTAGGCTTAGTCTGTAAATTTAAAATTGACTGTGCCTCTGCCAAAGAAATGTTGTATTACATTTCAAACAATGTTTACCACTGATTATATGAGTTGTCATTTTGATTAAAAAAAAGGCTCAGTGGGGAGTTGCTAATCGTAGCTCTAAAAAGGAGTCAGAACATAAAAGACCAGAAGAACTTAATATAAATTTTAATTGTACTTTAATTTACAATCGCTGTCTTACAAAATGTTCTCTAAGGAATCTTTTCATAATAAGTCATCTTAGAGGAAAAGGGACTCTGTGGCAGAATGGAACACTGTATTTCACCTGTAGATGATAAAAAATATTTAAATTCTTTACTTGTTACAAGTGTAAATTAAAATATTGTAAATACCCAATGAGGCATTTTGAGTTCAAGAATTTGTAGGGACTGTGAGTCTAGTTCTCTTTCTCTGCAAAGAGATTTCTCTTCCTTTATTGCTTTTTGGAGCAATACGGTATTAACCCCAGGCAGCATCAACCATAAAGCTAAAACGACTGGACTGTGTTCCTCAAGGGAGAATGTGAGGATGATTCTTAACATTTGCATCAAAGATCAAAGCACAATTTGGGATGGGAGATGACTGAATGTACAAAATGCAAAGGACATTTAAGGCTAATTGCTCTAATTATTAGTTGACCAGACTGCTTTAATGGCAGAATAGGAATTTTCTGTAGCATACCATAAAGAAGGGATCCTCTGTAGCTGGGGAAAAAAAAACCCACAAAACTGAATTCAGCGAAAATCTACCCATTAAACAAGTTTCTTTTTGTTTTGCTATTTTTTGGCTTTCTACTATGGAATAAGATGAAACCAAAGATTTTATGATTTTTATGTCAATATGTAACACCTCCCACCTTTTGAATCAGTAAGAGCAACTTAAGACTAAGAAACTAATTTCCAGAGTGTGGCAAGAAGCCTATGTATTATAAGTGATAATTTGTCATTAATTTTGCTGTCTTCTTGTCTGTATAACAGGAATGAGCAAATCAAATCCTGTCCACAGCTCATTAATAGTGGTCCTACTTCCTGGATGCTGAGCATTGGGAGTGATTGCTGCAGACTATCATCTTGACTCCTCTCTTTCAATGCACTAGGACGGTAAATATAGAGGTATTAATATTTAGACTGCAATCAAGTGATCGTGCTGTTTTAATTCACTCTATTATAATTTTTGTTTCTTCTTGTCTTTCCCATGGTGAATTTAACTATCTGCTATTTTATGTAATTTCTTACTTAAGCCCTGAATTTTAAAGGTTCTACAACTAGAACACTTAAAAAATACAGACACTAGAATGAATAAAATTACCCTTTTGTTCCCATCTGTTGCTTATGCAATTTAAAATGATGTATGCTGAAAGCAGGCTATTTGATGCTCTGTGAAATTTCACAGATTGACCCAAAGTGACGTTATATTTTTCCTGTAATTGTTATGCATAAAGAAAAAATACACAGTTCAATGACTTATTTGTTTTTGCTGCAGTTTAAAATTTGTCTTTCAAAATGTTAAAAAAAAATTGGCTTAGAGAAGTGAGGAGAAAAAGGAATTAGTTGTGATTGCAGTGTAAGTACTGTAACATAATCTATCTAAAAACTTACTTGGGTCTTTCTCCATTGGTTGACATCTGATTTGCCTTTTTCTAACTGTGAGCTTTTGTAATGTCTGAGTTGAAGCCAGGTGATACTTTAGCGATGGACAGATACGCTAGAAAGGCAACCTGTTATCAGATGGCCCTGGGGATATTGTGAAATGTGTATATGTTTCAAAAAAGAAGCTACAAATGAAAGAAAAAAAGTGGCTATTTAGTCTTTGATCTTAGAGTTGGCATAGCAGGACTGGCAGAAGTGATCTGCTTAGGCATTTTGAAGGTGAACATATGAAATTACACATGCTGTGAGGTGGGATGCTTGGTCTGGAAGATCTGCCTAATACCTCTTGAAACCAGTGGGATACTTTGCCTATCCAGTCAACTGAAATAACGTGGAATTATTTCATTTTCCCTGTAGAAACCACTAGCTTATGGTAAAAGATGGGATTGATGTGGAGTGTCATCAGTATATAGAAAACCATTCCTGATTTAACTACTTAGTAAAGGAGTTCTGGGAGACTTTGGATGTCCTACAGAAGAGTCCTCATTTCTACCCTTTCCCCTGCATTTCTGTAAGAGGCTATTTCTATAGCTCATCGGAGTCTATGTGATATTTTGTAGCAGGTTTTGCAGGTTGCATTTCGAGGGTTGTGCTTCACTGGATGCTATCACAGAAAATTATAGTTTTCAGATGTTTTTTGGTCACCTCATTAAAAGTTGTACATATATTGGAATATTGTTGTTATGGGAAATTTGATGGTGTGCCTTAATCATTTAATTGTAATTTAAAATAAAAAATATTCTCTTTGTGCATATGAGCTTACTCTTAACAGGCTGATCAAAATGAAATGCAAAGGACAAAGAAAGCATGTGTGAAACACCTGCCACAACATGTTATACCTGTGGTTAGATTTCAGATACCTTATGTATGCAATTAAAATTCATTATATCTTTGTACAAGAGCTTTTTTTAGGAAGTCTGATGTGGAGAAACTACCCTAGGAGTTTGACTTGCCACATTGGAAAGGTTTCCACTAAATTGAATGTTCAGAATTAACAATATTTTTGACTTTCCAACTGTAGTTGGAAATGCAAATGCAGTTTAATGTATTTTAAAAGATAGTTTTAAACATTTTTTATCAATTCAGCCCAATGGATTTTTAAAATAGGAATGTAGATTTTTAAATGCTGCCTTTATGAAAACTGCTAGGAAAAAAAGTATTGATGTCAAATTTGGGAGTGGAGCCTCACTGTTTGTATATTGATATTCAATGTTCCAAGTTTTCTCACAAACCAGTGCTTATATTGGATTTCCAGATTCAGGTATGGGTTATGGTTTGGGAATGAACCAGCAATCCATTGCTCTGTGTGCATTTTTTCTCTTTAGCTTTTTGTCATAGCTTTAGTCAACTGAAATCTACTGATGAGTATTCGATACCATGCTAATGTTGTGCCAGGTTTAAAACAAAAGTGCTGGCTGGAGCAAGGTATCACAGGGCTTGTAGTTCAGATGGGAACATGAGAGGCTTCCTGTTTCTGATTGCTGCTTCTGATTTTCAGTTTTGGCATGTTGGTCTCTTTCACTGGGCTGCCTGCAAGCTTGTGGGTTTGTGGGGTGTTTTTATTGTTGTCTGGCTTCTGCTTCTGTTTTTTTTTATTTTCTGTAAAACAGGTAATGTAACTGTACATTGTATTGTTTTCATTAAATTCTTTATCTCAACCCAGGGATTCCTGTATTACTTACTCTCCTGTGGTGGCTTGCTTGTGAGAGCAGCCTGTGTACAGTCTATTTTGGTGTCCAGTGTGGTGCCCCAAAAGGAATTGAGATAATGAGAGCTAAGATAAGAAAAGAACCAATTAAAACTTGTTAAAATAATAATAATAATTTTTAAAAAATATATTTTTTTCCCATAGTATGTTCATGCTGGTGCATTTGCTTTCCCTGGATGGCTGAGGCATAGCTGTGGATATGTTACATAAAACCTTATGCATGTGCTCTTTCTGGTGGTGCTTATCACTTCAAGGGAATGGATTTATGCTATTATGTGGCTGTACTGGATACCGTCGTCATATTATAATTTGGTTACTCCACTGGCTACTTGGTTTAGATGTAATCTCACCCAGTTGATGGGTCAGGTTTTGTCCAAAGCAATGCAAGTCTTTGCCAAGAATACCACCTGGATATCTGCCCCAAGGCTGGATAATTGTGACTGGCAGGGTGTGTGGAGAACATAGGCAAGTACTTAGGATGATGGTCATCTCCAATTTCTTGGAACTTCACCCCGAACAAGTGCAAAATCCGGACAAATTGGAAAAATATTTGGAAAAAATGTTGTTAGCCTGGAATTTCCCAAGAGACATAAATTACTGCAATGTGCTGGGGTCTGGCCCATGCCTGCCAAACCCTTCTCTTCAATGTTGAGAGCATTCAGGGGTAAGTGAAGGTCTCTGGACCAGCAGGCACTGTGGCTACACAGACCTCCACAGGAATCATGGCAGCAGCACCAGGGAATCAGCCTGTATCAGTATCAGTCACCCTTGCATGGAAAAAGGAATATACAAGGAAAGCAGTTAATCTGGCAAAGAATGGGTTTGAATAAGGATCATCACAGGAACAAGAGTAAGAATCAGAGGTGGCTACTTGGTCTTTATCCCTGGCTTTGAAAGACGGCCAAGGACAAAAGGTAGATAAAATGGCCTGGCATTTCAGACCCACAAGAATATAAAGCTTTGCTAGACACAGGTGCATAGTATACTCTGGGGTCATCAAACTATAAGGGGTGGAACCCATCTGTATTTCTGGTGTGACAGAGGTATCCCAACTGCTGAATGTGTTGGAAGCTGAGCATCTGGAATTCAGTCCACAGTTAGCTTTCACTTGGAGGGCTGGAAGGAGTAACTGCCTCAGGAGTGGAAATACAGCCCCAGCATTTGGACTGGTCCCAGCTGATCCCAGACTGTATTAGAACAGGGTGGAGCTCCAGAACATCTGCAGTAAGAAATCTGGTGTTTACTGCATGACAATCTCATCTTGAGTGAGAAAGAACAATGGATGATGTATGATGTATGTTGTGTGATGTTAATTGCTGCTGGACATGACATAGATGGTATTGAATAAGGGGTGGAGAATGTAATTTGTTTAGCCAGTTTAAATCTATTGATGAGTATTTAATACCATGATACTGTCACACCAGCTTTAAAACAAATCTTTTGGCTGGTACATGGATTCAGATTATAGCATGAAGAACTTCCTGTTTTGGTTGCTGCTTCCAGTTTCTGGTTTTGAGGACTGTTGTGTCTTTTCTGCTGGGATGGATGTAGGCTTGTGTGGTGAGAATGTTGTTTCATTTCTGTCTGGCTTCTGCAGCTGCTTCTGCTTTTTATTTTCTGCAAAATAGCTAAGGTAATTCTACATTGTATTATTTTCATTAAAGTCCTTATATCAATCCAGGGACTTTTGTGTTACTTACCCTCCTGTTCTTTGGGGAGGGGGCCTTGCCTGTGAGAGTGAGGAACATACAGAGAGGAGAAGAACTTTAGCCAGTCTCTAGCTACAAGCACAAGTTGGTATATTACTGGTTGGTAAATTTTATGGAGGGCCAGTAGTTAATTCCAGACATTTAATGTATACTGAAGCAAATAGCTAAGGAAATCAAGTTGGTAATGCTTTTCTCTACACTGAGTACATTTTTTGTCATGAAATAAAAAATATTTTTGATGACATTCATCCAGACATTACATTAAACGCAGCTCCTTGCTTAATTGCAGCAGCTGTCATGAATTTTTAGGCTAAGAAAGTGAATGTGGAGAGCTTAATGTCCATAACTGATTAATATGTACTTGCTAGAAAAAGAGGAGAGTTAAATTCATAGCTGTCACATATGGGAATGGAGTGATATCACAGTTCCTTCCTATTTTCTGTCTACCTACTCTCCCTCAAAATCTACAAACTTTTTATTATGAAAAAAAGGAAATAAGAATGAGGAGCTGACTTAGCAGAGGAAATATGGACCAAAACGCAGTAGAGTCTAGATCATTATTTTTAGTAAAACACTGACTGTTTTTGTTCTGAAAGCACTTAAGACTGTGATTTGGTCTCTGTGTGAAGTAGGGGAGCCCTACTGTTGCTAGATTGATGTTCTCCCTAGGAATGTGAGCTGCAGAGTTTTGACCACAAAAGCAGCTGACATTAGGTGTTTTTTTTTTTTCCCCCCCTCTTTCTCTTCTGTGTGTGTCCCAAGAGGCTAGTTGTTAAATTAGAAGCTGTGATTTGTATTCAAAGTGGAGATGGAAGAATGTCTACTAACTTTCGATACAACTACTTGTGCTAATGAGTGAGTTGTGTTGGGGGTGTTTCTGGCATTGCAGAGTGATGGTTCTGCAGCAGATTGACAGAAGATTGCTTGTACCAATAAGGCACTGCTTCCTTAGCTCAGAAGAGGAAAGCTGAATATATTGATTTGTTTCTATGTTTAGGATACGATGAATGAAAACCATACCTTATGAGTTCTAGGTTCTATGCCTGAACTGAACAAACGGGAGAAAAAAAACTATAACAAACACAAGAAAAAAGCAGCATGGTAAGGATTCATTTTAAACAGGGAATTGAAATATCTCTCTATCAACTCTCAGAAATGTCTGAATGTTTAATGATACTAGGTTTGATTCTGAAAAAGGGTTGTTTTATGAACTGATAGGAGCTTAGTTTGCTGTTGTTTATTCTTGACTTTACTTGCTTTCTTCTAACTAAGAAATAAATGAAGAAATTGAATCTGTTTGAAAAGTTTATTTGATTAAAATCAATAGAATGGATACTTACAGCTGTGTACTTACAGCTGTGCTTCTAATAGGAGAAATTTGTGAAAGTGAGCGCTTGAACTGGTATAATCATGAGGGTGTTCCATTACATGTATAGTTAGAGCAGGGCCCAGCACTGCTGACTGTCATTTAATTGATCCTAGTCTGCGTACCTTACTATCTTAGGTTCATAAAAGCATTTATATGATGTGCAAGCCTACAGAATTTTAGATTTATGGGCTTCAAGTTATCTATTTTTCACTGTTCATGGAAACAACATAGGAAAACTCTTTTCTGTGTTTTGCTCATCAAATAGAATTGAGCAATAACCTGAAATCCACCTATAAGTTAATTCTGCTGATCTTCATAAAGTTTGTGAATTCAGTGAAGAAGACACTGAATACAAGGTGTGTGGTGGTGTTTCCACATACAAGAATGCATATGGCTTACACTATGTAGAAATGAATTAGTTCTCAAGGTTAATCCCATGATTCATGAAATGGAGGGAAACATTGCACAAAACTACAGCAAAAAGGCTTTACTGGCTCTTTCAAACAGTAGTACGTGGATGTCCTTTTAGTCCTCCCCAGAGATTTGCAAGCATGTGCTAGAAATAAACAGCTGACTAAAGCAAGAGAATTCTCCCCTGTGCATCTGCTTGGGTTATAGGTTTATGGTAGTAACGAGCTGTGGAAATCAATCTTTTGTAATCTCTGCCCTTTATGCTTTACTCAGAGGACTGCTGTCACATCTATAAATAATCCATTTGTGGATCTGTTTGAAGATAAAAGAGGTTGGCATGCAAAACAGCTTTGCTATGCTCTCCATTTACTTATCCTAAAAGGAATGTGCAAAATTAGATGTGTTTTGGGTTCACCTTATTGATTTAGATATTCCTTCCTACAAAATCCTATTAATGTGTATGGCACTTTCAATACAGCACTTACAGTACAGGCAAAACTTTAAAATTTCTAATGACTACAAAATTCTAACAGTATTAACCTGTCCAATTTTATCTTGTAAGCAAGGATCTAGTGAATAGAAGCAACACAAACGAAATGTAACAACTTGCAGGTACAGCTGTTTATGTGCATGTACAATATTTCCTCGAAGCTGTGCATGACAAAGAAGGAAAGAAGGATGGAAACACTGTTACAATCATATAATCATTAAGGTTATATATAGCTTGTTTTTTTTTCCAGCTTCAACCATGTTGACTAATTGAAAACAATATTAAATAAAAAAAGAGATCTTTTAACATAGACCCTTTTGCAGAAATGCTTATATTATATGACCAGAGGCACAGTGGGGCTAAGAGTACTGCACTCCACAATTACATCTATTCGCACTGTGAGTGGTGAAAGGCAAAGAAGCCTTTATCTGACATTCTTATTGCTGATTGAATAGATCTTCTGGCAAGTCTGTATTTTCCTTTATGATGTTTTCATTATTTGATGTATGCTGGATCTCTGTGGAGTTATTTTACTGAGGTGATAGAGCCATCTAATGATGCAGAAATCCAACTCTTCTCCGCTATTTCCATCATGAATTGCAGGTTGGATGTTTGACTGTCTGACTGTCCTCACAAACCCTTGTGTTATCATTTCCTGACTTAGGATCACTTAGGAAGACATCTTGAAAACTATGCTAATATAGATTCTCCTGTGAGATATATAAGCTTGCATTTAAGAGCTATTAAATGTGGATCTTCCGTTAGTGGGCGAGGTCTAAAAATACCATGTAACCAAAGATCGATGTGTTCTGTGAATAACAGCAGAGCTCAGAAGAGATTTGAATTTGAGCTAACAACAATGCTGTGAGGTACCTCTTCCTGTTTTCTTATCTGCTCTTTTAGGTGCCACTGTTGCTCTTGGCACAGTTAAGATCAGCACATATTTTTAAGTAGATGTCCTTAAGTCTCACTGACTTGAGTTCAGGAGTTTAATTTCTGGATGATCTTTCAGAAATTCAGTAATAGTTCTGGCAACAAGGAGATAAAATTCTTTACTGGAAAAGAAATTAAAAAGAAAGAGGGATACCTTTAAGGGGAACACAATGAAAAAATATCATGTAGAAAAATGGAAAGTACAGTGCTGACTACAGTGAGAACCCCAATTATTCAGGTTGATATACTGCCTTAAACCACAGTCTGTGCTTAATGAAAGTTTATTTGGCTTAAACCACACTCTGTGCTTAATGAAAGTTTATTGAGAAGATACATTTGTTTCTATTATCCTAATCCCTAATGAGAGCTTGATAGGAGTAATTGGACTTGCCATTGTTAGGATAGCAGTAGCATTGCCACCCTGAATACCTATTGTGTTTAGCTGATGTTGTGTGATGATTGCCAACTTGAGAGGATGGTCTTTCTTCACCCACAGCATTCTTCCCAGCAGGCAACTTAACCAAGACTCATTTTGCTTTTCACTCCAGTCAGATTCTTCCCCCTCCTTAACCTAGAGGTGTGCAATAGCAATGAAACAAAGATTGGGGTCCTCAAAAAAAATAGGATTTGTATGTGATTGGAGCAGCTGAAATGGTAACTAAATAGCTGAGAGAAAATGGGTAATGCAGAAGGAGTTTACAAAGAATGCATTCTCCAAATCTTCATTTGGTACAATAAATTGAAAGGCAGTGTTATCACTGTAAGCAGTTCTATAATGTAAAAAGTATCAGTGAGTCTATGTGTGTGCAAGCATGAAATTGATAAACAGGCAAATATCTGCTAAAATTGAACTATAGATAGCAGCTACAAAGTGCCTTTGTAAAACTCCTGCCTAGATTTACCAGCTAATTATTCTATCTTGTTGACTATTGTGTGGGTGGCTCTTCCAGGTTTGCTAACTTTACAGATATTTAAATAGCAGGTCTCTCTGAAATGCTGGAATTAGTGGTTTCTGCTAATCACAGTTCTGTGTAAAGCTATCAGGAGGCTTGACACTGAATGGAGAAAACCCAAAACTTCAACCCCAGTTTTCAGCTACAAGAAGGTTGTTACTGATGTGTTAGAATAACCCACAGATAAGAAATGGAAACCCCCAAACCCTTGACCTTTCTGAATATTTAGTGTAGCTATTGGTTCTAATGGTGTACACACCTGAAATAACTGTTAAGAGACTTCATTCCTTCAGAGACTGTGTACCTAATACAATAACACCCGAAAAGAGAAGACAATTGTAAAGGCTTTAGACAAACATATCTTGCTATACTACTGACTTAATGAAGAGAGTCATTTGAACTTTGTGTTCCTGAAGGAATGTGTTGGACTTCAAATAGTAATGCAAAATGCAGAAATCCAAGCAGTTAATTTCCATACTACATTATGAGATTAGAAATATGCTGATCTGAATAGGAACTGTAAAAAATGCATAATGCCTTTTGACAGAGATTGTAAATCATGGGCTTTTTAAGGCTATTAAAACAAATTCCATCCACACTGGTAGAGTTATTTTAAAAGTTATTGCATTAATTAGTGGCTTGTGCTACTTTTTTGAAAACTATGGCCTCCCTTCCCAAATTATTCAATAACTGAATTTCATACTAAAATTTATAAAGTACCCTCCCAATTTTTTAACATATCAGTTTTAAATTTATTGATACATAAAGTATAATGCTTTAAAAATTAAGGTGAAATGCTGAAGATAAACCCTTTGTGTGCAAAGATATCATGATAGTAAACCAGAGATGTAAGCACAAGTATTTATGTATTCTCCCCTGCTTCGGAATCAGTAATATGCATTGTTTTTGTCTTCTTTTGATTTAAAAACATTTTCAGATAAATTATCCTGAAAAGGCTACTTAAAATATTATGACTCTAAGACTTGTTCAGAATCTTGCATTGAGTAATACTTTCCTCTGAAACCTATTAAGTATTACTCAGTATTAATAATTTTTCTCCAATGATTAGGTATAACTTCTTATGTAACTGAATACTGCTTGCATGAGAAAAAATGTTTGCAACATTTAATTCCATTTTCTGGAAGTTGCAGAGAGCTCCTGATGTCCTGAAAGCTGATTAAAAGGCTCTACAATAGACTTTCATTCTTTCCTCGTGAACTTTTTATGTGGGTTAATGGAAAGAAGATAAATTTTCTTAAAATGATTAAAGTCTGTTTCTTTGGGGGTTCATGTGTGCAATAATAAAGACTTCATTGCAGAAGTGAAGCTTTGCTAACAAAGCAAGGATAAATGTCTTATTTTAAAATTCTTATTTTTAGGAAAGAAAGAATTTATTCAGTTGGATATCTATGTACATGGAGATGGCATTTACTGACTGGCTTTTTCCCCCCAAATATGTGAAAGCATTTTTCAAATGCTTGTATAACAGAAGCTTACAACTAAATATTGCAAGTGTGTATTAGTACCTCTAATTTACAGAAAAATGGAAAAATAACAGAGCAGACACGGATATTCCTGATGTTATGCATGAAGTTAATGGCAGAGTAATAAAAATAATGAAACCAATTAATTTCTTACAATTTGTTTCAGGTATAGAACCCATAGCTTCTCCAGTGTGATTGAAATCTGAGGTTGAAAGTGACAAAATGAAGAAAAATAAGTGTTTTTTGTATGTCAAGAGGATGGGAAAATTTTGGTTGAAATGCATTTTGTCATCAGAGTAGGCTTTCTTAGAAGGGTCTTGGGGCACTATAATTGTGACATTGTGTTCAAAATAGTACTTGACTTAATGAGGGTTGCTCTAAATAAAATAGCCCAGAAGATAATTTGGAGATAAAATAGTCTAGAAAACTATCCTGCATTTGAGATACAGATTTATAAGTCCATAGCTGTTTTTTTCTAAAACCACAGAACTGTCTGCTTGCTAGAAAGAAACACTTTAGCTAGTAGCATTTGTAAAGTTATTGACCTGCCTCCACAGCTTTATATCCTTTCTTAGCCCACAGCTAAGTTTATAAACACGTTAGCTGGGAGACAGAATCTCAGCCTTGGAAACTGTTCTGGTGACACAGACAGGAACCAGATAAACTATGCGAGTTTCGGCTCTGACTACATTTATCACATGATCCAAACCAAAGCTTAGCTGTATTTCCAGCAAAAAGAGGAGGAAGGCCAAATAACAGAGGGGTTTTTGTTCAGTGTTTGATTTTTTCTCTCTTACCCCTTATACATCTGTTTGTGGGGCATTTCTTAAGGAATGCTAAGTCCAGAAAAATTTTCTTAATTAATGCAAACTGTTGGTGTGGCACATGATAATGCTTATCCACATATTTAAACCACCTGATGTCTGGGAACCTGGTGCAAATGATCCTCAGAAAGGAGGAGAAATTTTGTTGTCACTCTCAGTTAATTTCTGTCTTGGCCGCTAGATACCACCTACATTACATTTTTGGTTGTTTACATTTTCCCCACTCTTCCTCAGACATCAAGTCGATCTTGCATTCTCTTTTAGCAACTCTTTTTCAGCAACTAGATCTTAAGTGCTGGGAGCTCAACACATATTGCACAGATCACAGGGTGCCTCAGAATGAAGCATCACATTGATTTTTTTCATGTCAGAACTGAAAAATGCTTGAGTGTCATGAGGCATCTGAAGTTTTCAGATAGGCCAGAGTCTATCCTGTTGTCCTGGATAAAAATATTACCCCAAACAGATCCTGGCAGAATAATTAGCAAGAAATTCAAAGCCTGAGGGTCAACAGCTGAACCTCCCAAATCCACATGATCTCCCTTACTTCATCCTGAGCAGCACTGTTAGGTGCAACAGCCTGCTTGGTCTTTTTTATCTGTCCCATCTGGATAGGTGAGTTGCCTCCATTTCCAGTTTGATTTAGTATTTTGTCACTTTGTGGCCTTAGAGTGAGGTTTTTGTTTTTTTTCTTACTAAAAGGGATAAATATCCAAGGAAATGGATGTTTAGAGATTTTGCAATGCTAAGCTTAACTCAGTGAAGCATGGATCCCGCATAATTGCTTATATTACTGTCTATACCTAATATGCCCCATTTTCTTTAGTGTTTTTAATACATTGATATGTATTTACTACAGAATCTTGATAACTGAAAATATCCTTAGATTTAGGAATTTTGAATTACATTCAAATAAGAATTGTTTAGCGGGAGAGAGTTGTCTCTACTATTCTGTGATTCTAGTTTATGACTTCACTACCTCTAAAGCTGATTTTAATATTTTTCATTAAATCTAGTATATTCTTTCTTCCCTGGAGCCCTGACTCTTCATTATAACCATTTCCATCAATGACAAGATCAGAGAGCATTTTTAATGTTAAATAGGATAGAAGGGTAGAAATTAGTACTTAAAGGGTGAAACCATTAGTATTTCTGAGTGCTTCTATGTATTCATCACTGCCAGATACAGATCAGTATTAATAATGGGAGCAGCCAGACATAATCCATCTGCTGGATATTCCTTTTCTCTCTATGCAGTGACTGCCTTGTCTTCTTTCTCAGACACTGCCTGCTTCGGTTTCCAGACAGGAAATCCAGACATGGCCATTCATCAATGCTGCTATAATCTGTCTGATTTTATTAGCTTTTGAATTTTATCACCAAAATGAAAAGGAAGGGGGGAAGCAGTATGATTCTCTAGTGGTATGATTCTCCAGTGGTATGATTCTCCCATAACTGTGAACTCTTAGTACAGTGGATTGGGACCAGACAAAAATTAAGAAGTGAAAATGTATTTGGCAAATTGGCTCTACCCTATCACCACTATCTTTGAAGTTTTATACATTTTATTTTATTTCCTCTTCCACAAATACATGTAGGATGCTGCAGTCAGGAGTTAATTGATGTTTCCTCTTCTTTATTTAAGATTTCATTGGTGAGTGTTGAATAGTCCATATTATTGTGAGACCTATCTGGGAATGCATCTTCTTGTGGAGATCAGACCCAAACAGCAGTTTGATATTGAGCCATTTCGCACCGCTCTATGTAGTGAGTCATTTCAGTGCTAGTTGTCCCAGATGGATAAATGCAAGTTGGAATAACTGATTTAGGCAAGAAATGTTAGACTATGTAGAGATCACCTCTCTGACAAATGGTGGGAAAGCAGGAGTGGACTAAAGTCAATGCAGCACACCACAACAGGAAGCTGCTGAAGGGGATTGCATATTTTGCTTGAATATACACTCTGTACATAGTTTCTGGTGAGGCAGAGAGTAAAATTTAGACTGTGAGGAGATGTGTGGAGAATACTAGATTTTATCAAGAAGAACATGTTCATTGCACGCTACTATAGATATTCTGCTGTGGCAGTCTATCTGGAAGATGAGCATGGATTCATAAAAGTGTGGTGTCTGCATGAAATGAAGGAATATACTCATTGCCCCTTGTGGTGCCACACAGAAGTGAAGGATTAGTTGCCCGAGTTCTTATACCTTGTACTGGGCAGGAGAATAAATATGATCACTTTATACACCTGTGTGATTTTCCTTCTGGATTTTTAACACTTGAGACATCTTCTGGGCTGTCACTCTCAGTGTAAGCATCAGAAGAAAAAGGCTCAGAGCTGATGTGACACTTAATTGACATGCTGAGTTGCTGGTATGTTGAAGATATACTTGGTGAATCTTCTGTCTTATGCTGTATTAACTGGCCTAGTCTTTCCACATGTTGCGTGAAAAATATTGCATATCTTTGAAATATTATCACATATTTTATGTGAAGTTATAAATCACCCCTTTCATCCAAGAATGCTAACCAAGTACAAATAAATGGAATGTTGAAATTCAGTTTATAATGAAGTATTCATCAGTACCAAAAATATTGTGCAAATCTATTAAATTTTATGGAACTTACCCTTCAGTTACTATTTGATGGATGAAACTGACTATGTTTGCCTCAGTTAACCCAGAAAACAGTTTCTTTGCTTGCTGATGAGAGAGTCTCATATACAGGTCAGTAATGATAATTTTTTTTACTTAACTGAACTTAACTGGGATTTGGTGCATGTTAATTTTCTGACATTCACAATAATGTTAATGAGATCTGTATTTATTCGTATGTATTAGTACAAGAAAGCAACTTAAACAGCTCCCTCTGGAAAGTTGTTTGAGATTTATCTAAATATGATTAATTGTAATTAAGGCTGTTAACACTTAATAATCTCAGAGATTTTCATGCATAGCACAGATTTTGGGGCTGAGACTGCTGTATTTTTCAGTGCTTGCACAAATGCTTATAAATTTGGAAGCTCTCATACAAATGCTAATTTGGGACTTGGCAGAGCAGACTGTATGTATCAGCTAGCAGAGGTCTAAAGCATTCATTTTACTACAGAAAAAATATACACAATTCTAGCTGAAGATGGATTTAACTAAATTAATTTTCAGATGTATGCAACTTTTAAATAGTGGTTATTCTTCTAGAAGAATCTGGAACTTTTTCATAGTTCCATTTACACTATTTTCAGTAAGCTTCTATTGGTGCAAGAAAGAAAAGCTGCTTTTAGTAATTTTAGTACAGTTGCACATTAAAAAAAAAATCTTTATTTCTTTGCATACAGAGGTGTACCAAAACACCTAAATAAAAAGTAGACACTTCAATGGATGTAAATAATAAAGGCCATTGAATCTTTTGATGTTATGTGGCCCATATGTAGAAAACAATACTTGCTGTATTTTTCACTCAAAACAGAACTTGAGGCTGTTCATATTAAGTGTGAATTCTTAGTCGACTTGTTAGTGTGTAGAGGTAATCTGGTTGCTCATACCTGCCCCCAAATTCTATATTGCCATTTATGTGTAGGGTGTTTAATAGATACCACTTACCTGAATGAACACCGCTTTGAAACTGTGGAGTAAATTGGAAAGCGAGGGATATTCCTCTGCAAAATATTTACACTGTGGAGCTCTGTCCATCTGTTTCGTCTGTCAAGATGCTTACTCAAAGACTTGATCTTTAGAAGCAACAAAAGAATAATAAATTAACTTTCAAGAACATATTTATTCAGTTTTCTCTCTGCAGGGTATTTGAGCACCAGCCCAGCACACATCTGCTCTCTTACATGGAGATTATAAATGTGAACATTATGGAACAGAATCTGGAAAAGGCATTAAATTGATGTCTTTGAAAAGAGGCAGATAAATTTTGGAATTTCCTCAATTCCATGGTGAAATTGTAGCATTCAAAAGTGGAATGATGTTAATGGTATTTTTCCAGAATGATATATAGCAATCTGTAGAAGCAGCATTGCTATGTGGTTTACCACTTTTTATAAATTCACTTTGTATTGTAGTGTTACATGCTTTTACTGTAGCTGTCCTGAGTCTGTACTTTGGTATAGTATGTGGAACAAAGCAATAAGGATTCTATTGGTAGAAATCAAAGCAGCTTTTTGCAGTATTTGATGTGTCTGGCAACTCAATATATCTGTAATTCTGTAGAAAAATGTACACTGAAGCATCTGTAAAGCTCTGTATAAATCTACAAGCAATGAAACAGTACATTTATATAAGCCTTGCATAAAATGGAGCCTATAACAGAGAATTCAACTTGCAAGTCCTCAGTTTTGGAAACCCAAGAACTGCTCCACTGCAGTTTAGCAAAACTGGAAATACAGAAAGTGTAGGTGACTGTATTATAAGCCCTGGTCAAGAAAGCCAGGATTTATTTTAAAAATTTTACAGTTCAAAAGACAGTTGTTTAGGTTCACCTACAACCTGTGTGGTTAAAACATTCTTATAGTGGCTTTGCTGTCAAAATACACAGTCATAAACTGGGAAACTTATATTTGATCTTTTTTTCTGTGCCAAAGTGCTCAAAATCTATTCTGTTTCAAATATCAACTCTAAATATCATATTGGAATATGGCCTCAGTTTTCAGCCTCCAGAACTCTTTTAGCAATTAAGAAAGTGTTTGAAAAATGGAAAGTAAGATGCATGGAAGAGAAAGAAAGTGAGTGCTTGTGCAAAAAAGCACCTGGCTTTTAATTTGATTTTAAGAAAATTCCATAGTCTTTGAAGAGCAGTAGGTCACAGATCTTGCTCCAAGGACAGCTGCTTAAACTGAAGTAGAATCATTGCCCATCCAGCTGCTCTCATTCCTCCTCCTCAAAAGACAAAGAAATCATTAACAATTACTCTCAGAGCAAAACAGACTTCTCTTAGGGAAAATACATTTATTTTATTGCCATTTAAAATAGATTTGAATGAAAACAAAGAAAAAAAGAATTAAAACACCCTCTTTCTCTGATTTTTTTCCTCAGACACAACTTCACTCCTTTGTTTCTGACTCCCTGAACCACACCCTGAGTTAGGTGGCACAGGGTGGGCAGGAAATGGAAGTTGTGTCAATCCATAATGTTTTTTTTATTCTGCTCCTTCCTTCTACTTTAGCATGGGTCTTTTCCACAGGCTGCAGTCCTTTAGCAAATATCTGCCTTCTGTGGTGTGGGGTCCTCATTGGGCTACAGTATGGAAATCTGTGCCACCATAGAGCCTCCCTGGGCAGTTAGGAAATATCTGCTCCACTATTGACTCCTCCACAGGTACAGGGGAAGCTCTGGCCAGGATATGAAGCATCCTTTTCACCTTCTCTCCTTCTCAGACCTTGGTTTCTGTAGGGCTGTTTCTCACAGTTGTTTGTTTTTTCCCCCATCGTCATGCAACATTTTGCTGTTTCTTAAATATGTTTCCCACAGAGGCAACTGTCTTGACTTCTGGCCTCAGCTGTGCCCTCCAGTGTGTTGGTTTGACCTGGCCAGAACTGGCTGTGTCCAGTGTGGGGCAGTCCTTGCCTTTCCTCATAGAGACTGCCTAACAGCCCCCACTGCCAACACCTGGGCCCCTGCACCCAATATACTGATAATCAGGAAGATATAGCATAAATATATCACAGAAAGAAGAATGATATAATTGTTTTGGCTGGAACAGAGCTCTCTGATCACTGAGTCCAATTGTTGAGCTAGCACAAGCATTGCCACTAAGCCATGTCCTGAAGTGCTGTGTTTTTAAAGAAAATTCCTTGATCACATGAAGTTGGTGAAGGAAGGTCTTCCACCAGCAATTTAACCTGCAGCAATTCAGCAAAAGATCTAAGTTTGCAAATGGATGAGGACAAAAATGAATCCAGTGATATGTCCATCTGGTAATTTCTACTGCATGTACTTTGCTTTTTTTTGTGGTAAATGCTCAATCACCCTTCAGTTCCTTTTCTGGGGAGATGAAGTAATGCACCAGGGGACTGTCTAAAGCATCTCACTTCCAGTGTGGAGGTAATGTCCTCTATGAAGTACTTAGCTTTCTGCCTATGTATGGTGTCAATCTAGAGGGAACGATTAGAGTAAACTTATTTTCTGGTTAATATGTAGTGTGGATATATGGGCCTAGAACACTAGTGGATAGCAGTAAATCGGCCTCCAAGCCTACCCTCTTTGCACCATCTCAAAAGGTAACAGACACACCCTGGGTCCAGGATTTCTTAGGGAAATCCTGTTGCTAAACAGGGAGCACTTTGAGTTCTCTTTCTGCTGAGGCAGTAGCAACAAAAAGGGCACAATTGTTTTTATTTGGAAAACCCAATCCAAACATGCAGCTCTGAATCATGAGACTTTATTTCCGTCCTTTCCCCAGCTCATTCTAGGAAATTATTTTCTAGTATTTCTTGGATTCCTCATTGCTTTCTGCCTCCTACATGCATAACCAGTGTCCTCATCTCCTTTTTATGTCTTCAAGATTTTTCCATCTTGAACAGCTTATTTTATCTTAACACTCTGTAACAGTGAGACGGCTTCCTTTGTTTCAAGCTAGCTTGCTTAACAAAGGAATATAATTGCTTTGACCTACATACATGCCAGTCAGAGATTAGACTGATAAGAAATTCTGACTGGAAGGAAGAAATCAGCAGAGAGTAACTCAGGATGATTTAAAGTAAGGATAGAAATGAAATACATATAAATGGGCTGCTTCACTTCTGCGAAACAAGATTATTGTATCAAATTGCAGGAAAATACGATTCTTATCTTCAAGACAGACAAGACACATAACAAAGAATTTTGTCTATATTCTGGCTATAGACTCATATAGTTAACTTTTAGGTACTGTCTACTGACTCATCAAAGTGATATCTACAGGGCCATTACAGCAGACTTGAATAATCCCATCTACTCTCCAAATGAAACAAAGTATGTTAAGGGGAATGTAAATATATTATAGCGGTATTGTTTCAGGACTTAAGTTTAGATAGGCATGTGCTTCATCCCCTGTTACACCATACACTGTTTTGCTCCACTAATTTAATATCTTATGCTAATTATAAGCAGCAATTTGTCAATAAAATATATTTTCCTAGCAGAGCGGATCCAAAGAAAATTTACAGAGTGTCTCTAGCATGTAATTACAAAATCATTGAATGGTTTGAATTGGAGTGATCTTTAAAGAGCATCTAGTCCAGTCCCCCTGACCCTGAGGGCAGGGACATCTTGCACTAAATCAAATTACTGAAAACTCCCCCAACATAACCTCGAACTCTTCAAGTGATGGAGTCATCCATAGCTTCTCTTGTCAACCTATTCCAGTATCTCACCACCCTCATTTAAAAAAAATGTCTTTACGTCCAGTCTAAACATACCCTTTCACAGTTTAAAACCTTCACCCTTTGTCCTGTATCTACTGGTCCTGGTAAAAATATTTCTCTGTTTTTTCTCACAAACCCTCTTTTTATATTGGAAAGCTACAGTAAAGTCTCTGGTGAACCTTCTCGTCTCCAGGTTGAACAACCTTAACTCCTCCAGACTTCCTAAGAGAGGTGCTGCAGCCCTCTGACCACTTTCTTATTCCTCCTCTGGAGCCACTCTAACAGGTCCATGCTTTCCTTGTACTGGTACATCAAAGCTGAATGCAGCAGTCCAGGTGGTGTCCCTCCAGAGTGGAGCAGAGTGCAGAATAACCTCCCTTGACTGGCTGGCCACACTTCTTTTGATACAGCCCAAGATACAGCTGGCTTTCTGGGCTGCAGACACACATTGTTGGCTCATATTAATTTGTTCATTCACCAGTACCCCTTTTCTGCATGCCCATGTTCAATACATTCATTCTCCAATATATACTGATGCTGAGGATTTCACCAGCCCAGGTTCAGGACCTTGAACGGCTCAGCAAACTTGCTGAGGGTGCACTTGATCTTGCTCTGTTATTGATGAAGCTATTAAATAATATTTGGCCCAGTAAGCACCTTCAAAAGACACCTCTTATTACTATTTCCATGTAGACACTGAGCCATTATCTAATGTGTCCATCTACCCAATTTCTTATCCATCAAACCCATATCTCTCTTAGCACCAAGAATGTTGTGGATGACTATCAAAAAACTTACAGATGTCCAGGTAGATGACATCCATAGCTCTTCCCTTGCTCACAGATACAGTCACTCCACTATATAAAGCCAGTAGATTAGTCAAGGATTCCACATAGTTTGTCCCAACTAGTAATATATTTTTATTCTGATAGTTTTTACACTTCTATAGGTAAGCCTAAATGTTAATGCGTGAGATCCCCTGTAGGCTCTCTTTTCTGTATCTAAGAAGTAGAGAGAGGAGAGAGTTGCTCATGTTTTTGTGAAGAAATTTATGTGTACGCGCTAATCTGAGGTGAAAAAGTCACTTCCTGGCTTCAGGCAAGTCTTTGGAACAAACAGAGTTGTAATTATATGACAGGTAAAAAATCCTGCTCTGGCTTTAATCTCATCACCATGGTGATCATGTGGTATCTTGCCTTGAATGTAGACCAATGCCCAGCAAGGATATCTGTCTTCCTGAAGACTGTGCTGGCAACTTTTCATTACTGTTATCTTCTGCTAGTAAATTTAAACTTGGAGCAGATCTGTCTTCCTGTATTCAAATGCAGCTTCATCTGCAATGCAAATAAACTTTTGCTGAGAGATATTCATTTACCTGCATCATCTAAGCTTGTTGTCTCAGCTCTTTCAGTAGTCAGTGGAGATGTAATTGGTAGCTCCCTAGGGCTGTTCATCCTAGTGAGCTGAGGTATACAACTCTTCAGAGGGATCACTCTTTCAAGCCTTTTTAATGTCATTGAGTGATGGAGTTCCACCTTTTATATCAATAAACCAATGTTACTAAAGCTCTTTTTTAAAGAATATATTTCTTTGAGAGTTCAATAATCATCAAGAAAGCTTTCTGATGGTGTATGAACAAGTATACTTTATGCCCTTCATCAGTTTTCACTAACATTTTTAGTGAATTAACAGTCTTTGTGTCAGTTTTATATGCATATTTCACATAGCACCCATCTTTCTCTGTCTTTGTCCTTTTCATAGAAAAGGAGACGTTATTATTACCCTTACTTAACAGCCTAGGATATTGTTTAAATTGAAGTGTATAGATTGAAGTTTGTGTTAACTATGATAAGTCTTTTCTTCTCTGTAATTTTGAGACTTATTAAAATGTAGATGACAGTATTGGAAATTAATCATGCCTAATGCATTTTGTTGTTACTGTACTCTCTGAAACACTGAATAAAATGGTAATGCAAGAAACCAGTGTACAGAAAGAGTCACGTCTTACGATATGCATTCCTGAGTAGTCTAAGCATGGGTTAACCAGCTCAGATTAGCTCTAATGTTATACACTTGTGTGAACGCTTGCTTATAATAAGGAAGTTGTAAATAAATTGTTACATGAAATTCCATGGTCAGTATCTTATTTTGGAACAGCCTTCTGGTGGCTACTGAAGAGAACAGACAACAGACAATGGATCACAAAGGGAATGTATTAAAAATGACCTTAAGCCATGGTCAATTAGCTTTTTATTTCAGTAACTAATAACGGGATAATTACCCTCATAAATTTGATAATGTCTTTTTTAAGAGAATAAAGTACAGGATACAGTTTTGAAATACATACGTTACAGAAAAAAGAACAACAGAGGGAATTAGTAAGACAAAAGGATTTACATTTAAAAATGCTTCTTCTACCTGGCCATCACAGTATGGTGATATACTTAATCTTCTAAAATTGCCAAAATGTGTGTTAGTAGGTTAAAGGGATGCTTAACATAAACATTGCAAATCTCTTACTGACTATGGCCTTCAGTAAGCATTTGGTAATAATGCAGCTGCTTTTCTATGGAATTCACTGAATTTTTTAGTTTAATAACAATGGTTATGTAAAAGTTAATAGCAGAGCAAGAGCAGTCATGCTCTGCCTCTATGTAATTTATATAGCAGAGGAGGCTTTTTTTTTCAGTAAATAAAGACATGGAGTCAATTTTAGTTGAAAGAAAAAGCAAAACTCATGTTAAATTCAGTTGAGAGCAGTTTGGTTTTAATTTTTTTCATAGGCTCCTGTCACTTCAATACCTGAAGATGCTGAGAGTTTCAGATCACTCTGAGAGTACTGTGAGCAAGCAGCATTCTGCAGTTTGTAGAACCAGCTACCAAAATCCACATGGGAATTGCTATTCCAAAACCTGATGTTGTGCTGCACATACCTGAAGGGAAATCCAGAATTCCCAACAGATGATAGGAAGGTGTTGAATACAAAAGAGGCAAACTGAAGACTGTATTTTGGTTTTCACTGCTTTTATTTAGAACACACTAAATGGGGATGGGATGTTAAGTTTTAAGCACATGAGAAAAATTACTTGGAAAAAGCGACCTAGGCAAGGAAAAATAAGGAAAGTAGAAGTGATTGGTTGAATGAGAGAGTTGAATGCAGGAACAGATAGAAATTGGAGTGAGAACATCAGTAGCTCATGTCATGTACCGTGAATAATAAGAGAACTTGTAACCGAACTGAGAGGATTGTGTTAGCAGCTGTTGGAAAATACAGCCCACTCTGAGTTGTAATTCATTTGGTGATAGAGGCCCACAACTACTTTGTGTTTTGTTAGCAAGCCCATACATTGGCACAAACACTGAAAAAAGTAATTTCAAAAGGAAATTACCTTGCCTTCTTCATGACGTACCTCATCAGGTCAGCATGTTCTTCCTGAGAATTTTAGCACTTTGTACCACTTCCTCAGCTAGAACTTCCAAAGCTGATATGGCCAGGGTAAACACCAGGGAATACCCCTACTTCTCTGGAGTAACATTGGTGTTCTGAAGACTACAATCAAGATAACAGGTTGGCAACTTCATAAATAAAAAAGCAAACATAAAGTTGCTTTTGAGGTGGTGGAAATTTAGCCAAAATGTTATTAAACCTTAAACATAAGAATTAGATAACAAGCTGCAATAAAAATCAGTTTATGATTCATGTGAATATCTATTCCTTCTTCAACGATGACTACTTCTTCACTGTAGTCTTAAAGGTCAGGGTTGAAAAAAGGGCAAGATGGTAAGGTCATCATATCTTCCAGCAGATGAAATATGCATAGCTTGGCTGGCCTTTGCCCTGCAAATATAGAGAAGTTTAAAAAATGTCAACATTAGGCATGACAAATACTATTGATTTTTCTTGTTAGATGAACCATCTGCCTTTTGGATGCTAGGATGAATTATGACTACTGCTTGTCAGTAGCAGTGGTAGTATTTGTTGGGGTTTTTGTGTGAGTGTGTGTTTTTTTTAACTTGGAGATTTTTTTTTTTCTACTGACTGATCAAAATTTTTCCACATGGAAGGTTGATGTTCCTACAGCACCAGGAGTTTCTGTAGCCTCGTGGCATGGACACAGCATTTGGCTTTACTGGTAGTAAAGGTTACTGCCCTTAGCTCCTTGTTTTCACTGTCAAAGATGCTTTCTTAGATCTGCCTGCAATCTGCTCATGTGACCACTCCCTAACCTTTTCCAAGAAAAATTACCTAGGCTAACACAAATAATTTAAAAGAATAGCGTTGCTGGGTTGTTTTTGATGAGTGACTGCAACCTTTTGATGAATGCTGTTTGCAGAGATCAGTTTTCTGTACCTGTGGAAGGGGACAACCAGAGGTGTACTTTACTATTCACCTAGAATTTAACTACCTTGTTTCCTATCACAAAGAATATGTCAATATAAATTCTGGTAATGTACTTTATCTCTGCTGTAGTGCTTTGAAATCTTTCCCTTAGAAAAAGATGCGCTGATGAACCTACAGCTCTACAGGAGGTACATTTCCATTTTATAATTACTGAGTCAATCAGTTGTAACTGAGGAAAAATATAAGCTGTCTTCTGAAGTGCACAGGCTTTATGCATTCAGACCACACAACATGGTTTATAACACTGAATTACTGTAACTTGCTCAAAATCAGTTTGAGAATAAACAGATTGTTTGCTACCTCTTATTAGCACAGTGGTCAGTAGTGTCATAACAAAGTAGTCTGGGTGTGTATAATTATGCCAGAGTGGTATAATGAATACAGCAAACATAAATAAAGAATTTGATCAAATAAGTGCTTTATGGAATTTTTTTTTTCAAAGCAGTTTCCAGACTGCTGTGAGGAATTAAATTTTTCTGCCTTACTTGTCTTGGAAAAATGTTCATGCTACTCATACTTGCTCACTGCAAGTATTGAGTGGAAAAGTGACTTAAACTGTCATGGATCTTGGACAAATTCTGCATTTGGGATATGTCAGGGTCTTTAAATAATCTCTCCAAGTCAAGGACTTGGGTACTGCTGGGTTTCTCTTACAATTATAATTGTCTGCTTGCCTCAGTATTATAAGTCTAATTTTAACCAAGCTGAGACCTAGCGCTACATTTGCTGTAGATTTGTTGGTTCAGGTATTCTTAATGTTTTATAGCATATTAAAAAATAATGTTGTTACAGAATTCTGTCTTTTATGAAAGCAAATATTTCCTTGAAATAAGTCAAACTATCTGAAATTCTTCATCTTCTGTGAGATTCCTTCCTTCTCTCTGGACACCAAATCCCTATTACACCAGTCCTGAAACTGAAACTTTTGCTTTTGTCTAGGTTTATGTGAAGTCTTGTGAAAAATGTAAGGGAAAAGATATGTACAGAATAAACTTCACAAAACCCAAGAAGGATGATAACTGTTGTTTACTTTAAGCCTACAGTTTACTTATCTCAAATTCGTGTGTCCGTCGCCCCCCCCCGCCCAGTTACTTTTGGCTTAAAATCCATTTATTCATAGGAGAACTAGTTTACAAAACTCTTTTAAATCTATTTTAATAAGATTTTGATTGGAGATGTTATAGTATTACTGCAATAAAAAGTCATCAGCACACCATGTACATATCTGTCACATATCTGTAATTTTTATGAAGGATTTTAGTATTTTTTTTCTAGTACTGGATCATTTCAGAAACAGTACAGGTATTATCAGTCAATTAAAAAAGCAGCATAAGTTTGTATTCAATGGATTATTTTGAATACATAAAATCCAAGAAAAGTTTGAATTGTCTGATAGGTCAAGATAAACTTATCAGACTTTTTCACTGGATTTTGAAAGATGTCCTCCAAAGTAGTTCACATAATATAATAGTGGAGCAGAAGTGAATAGTTAAGTAGTTGTGCAATGTGTCTGAGTCAATCAGGAAATAGCTGTAGTAGTTTTGACACAGTCAACCCCCTTCAACTCCTAGAAAGAGATACATAAATTTAAAAAAAATGCAGCAAGAAATAGAGAATTATTTTCATAAGCTCCATTCACAATTTTCTCTTAGTATTGCTTGAGGTAAAGATATTGCCATGAGCAAAAGTAAAAAATGTCCACTCAGGACGTATTATTAAAAAAAAAAACAAAAAACCAAAACCTTAGCAATATGTATGCAAACCTTTTCAATCTTTTCTTTTGCATTTTTGGTGATTTTTCTTGCTTACACTCCCTGAAGACTATTTCAATGTTGATGTGTCTTAAAGCAAAGTAGCTTTGTAATCCACTTGATTTCTAGGAAAAAAAAAAAAGATTTTAATATTTAACAATGTCTGTATAAGTAAATAAAGAGTTGTTGAGGGTCTCTGACCCTTGCGATTCTGGTCCAGCACCAGTACAGGATCTTCTTGGGCTGCCACTAAAATGTTAGCAATTGATAGTGCTGTCTTTCAATTTCTTCAAGGTAAGGATAGCTGTTTTAATTTCAGCCATCTTGTGACAAAGGATTCAAAAATTTAACTGTGATCCATGAAGGAAAAGCATTTTAATACTGCCCCCAAGGGTTTTGTACAGTGTGTGTTGGCTCTTATGGATTACCTGAAGGTATGACATCTCAGTTTGATGATTTTCAAGGAGCATGGCCTACATGCTTTTGACATGCTCCAATTGTGGCAATCAGAAGAGCTGCCAACTGCTCTTCCTTCTGTTCACACTTTTGCAGGCCATTATGTCTTTGATTTGGTTTCAAATCTGGATGCTTTGTCTGGTTAAGCAGTTTTATAATTAATTAAAATTGCTATTTTCCACGGGCTCCCTCATTATATTCCTTCATGAGACCACCGCTTTGAGCATAACCAAGTGGTGGTTTGAACAGCCACATGACATAGAGATGTGGATTCTTAGATTTTTCGATTCTCAGAGAGCTTCTCTGAAAAGGACTCCCTATAGCCAAATATAGTCCTAATTTTGCTGTCATCTTTGAAATCCCAATAGTGACTGCAAGAACTGAGGCACCCATCTGCTTTGGGGAATACCTGTGCAGGGACATTGAGAGGACATGGAGGACATACGCAAGAGATCCAATGCTTGGTCATTATGTCTGGTTTGTTCTGTGATCCTAGGTTACTAGCAAGTAGGTGGAGAGTGCCATTGTGTCGGTCTTCAGTGTTCCAAGTTGATACACAGAAGTGATCCTATCAGTACTCTGCTAATCACATGCCCATGACCAAAAGATTTTTTGTTGGGTGCGTAGACATCTTTCTTTCTGCTAGCCACTGAAGCAGGAGAGCCAAGTAAACAGAGGGTTGCTCTGTACCTTACTATTTACTGAGAGACTTTAAGGAGTAAAGTGAGAAATCTATTTTAGCCAGCTGAGTGATTGGCACCTCTTAGGATCATCTGAATTCACTAGCTAAAGATGGTTTTAAGACTCTAAAGAGAATTGAAAGCAAAGTTTAGTCCTGGTGAAATCATTGTGATTTGTTAATTTCTGTTGAAAAGGACACTGAACATCTAAGTGCAATGTATTTAGCTTTTCTTAAGTAATTCTGAGCTATGCAACTGGGTAGTCTCACTTAACAGATCTACTCATATGAGAAACTGAAGTGCCATCTTGCTTAGAATGGCATTTTAATGTACTAACTCAGGAATCTTTTTTTATTGGTTATGTTATCAATCTTTGATAATTTGAAAATATTAGCTTTTAGTATGACTAAATATTGCTAAATACAAGATTTTACTTTGAAAAGGACTAAGGTTAACATATTCCACTTTGACATTTTGTTGAAGCTCTTAGAAACAAACTTACTAAAAACTCAGCATCTATTTGTTATGCCAGAAACACATCAGCAATTATTTTGTCTGTTTCAGACTCTGATTTGAAGGAATCAGAACTTTAATATAGTGGTTCAGGTTGTTTTTTTTTTAACTGAACAATTTTATTCAATAACTGTTTGTCATTTTTATAATACCATATTATATAATTGATGTTTACAATTTTGTTAAGAAGCACCATTATTTTCCTAATGGATATATTGTGTATTTTAATAACTAGGCAAAAGTAGCTGTAAAGCTCCATTACTTTGCTATGATGCAATCTCTAGGATTCTAAGTTCCTGCAATACTTGCAATGCCTGTATTACCTTAAAAGCTGAGAGTTTTTAAGTGTTCTTTTTTGATATGGATTTTAGCAGCAATGTTTTAGGGTAATGGTCTAATGAGGTGGTGATTTGTGGTCAAATATGACAGTGATAAAAGGTGAGTGACTACAGAATTTGTTCTCTGTGAATTAAAATATCATTGGAACAATTGTAACATTGTGGTTGCACATAGCTCAGGTACAAAACAAAGATATGTCTCCAGGCCTTGCTTACCTTATGGGATCAAAATTGGTGATATATATATATATATGCTCATAAATAAACATTTCCAAATAGAAAGGAAGCTGAAAGAGAGATAATTTTTATTTACCTCTAGAAAAAAGAATTAAAAACAATCAGATACCTGGCATTTTGAGATTCAGCTCTGGAATGATAAATGTCATCCCAACCTTCAACTTTAAGCAGTGTATTTATTAATAATTTAAAAGTATCTCAAGTAAGAACGTGTTGATCTAGTTATTATTCTATCATCATTATTTTTTTCCACTCTTTGCTGGGAATGTGATACAGTTATTTTAAAAAATCCCAAGTGATTTCTTCAATTTCTTTCCTTTCTCTTCACCAGCCTCTTGGTCAAAGATATTGACTGATTATCATGCATCTTCCTATTTGCCAGTGAGTTTGGTTTGCCAAAAAACATTCAAAAGGAATGTTCATTTGAAAAATTACCTCTTTTGTTGATTGTGGTCTTAGACAAGAATCACTTAAAGAATCTTCCTTATGCAGCATTCAATTGCTCTGCTCTTCTAGTTCCCAAATAACCGCATTGAAAATGCAAGCATTTTCTCTATGAGTACCACCTCACTGAAATTCAGGTGCAAAACATCTCCTTGTAGTGGATTTTCAGGAGTTTTCTGCCTCTCATTCTTGTTCCTTTGCTGCTAATTGATTTAATCTATAAATACCTGCAGTGGTTTCTTCAGTAAGGACATTTATTAAACATGAAGAAGGTGTTAGGACAAGATGTTTGGAAGTTCAATTTGGAACTCGTACATTGAAATTGCATTCCTGATTAGATTGTGAGCACATGCCTGCAGTCTTTTAACAAGTGCCTTTTTAGTAACTAGAATGGAACATGAAACTGAGTGCTTGAAGAACAGCACTTTATCTTTTATAAACACATCTCTCTGAGATCTCCTGTCTGTTCAGGTTCATCTACTCTGTCACTTTTGTGCTGTACTCAGGTGTACTATCAGCATTTCTTTGAATGTGAAAGCCCACAGGGTTGTGTCATTGTTCTACCTCTTTGTATATACACGTTGGAAGTGGCATGCTAACAGTCTGCAGTAAATAATTGTGTGTAGACAGGTAAATATATTTTTAATCTCTGTTTATATGTGAATACAGTAATCAAACTAGTCTTTCTACACACACATTGGACAAAATTGCAGACTAGCAGAGCAATAATTTTAATTTAGTAATTTAGTATTTATTAATTTAGCACTTAGTAATTTAGTAAAGTGAGTCAAATGGCTATTTTGCAACAAAATACAGTATCTAAAGATGTATACATAGTGATTATAAAGTGATAGTAATGCATAAGGCAGAAATGGGGCTATATTGTGTTTATAATGAAAATATGATACTCTGATCTATGGAAAGAATGATATTATCAGGTACAGTAAAGTCTTGCTAGCTTGATTTCTGTGAAGAAGATTGTTAGACTGTTTTGATTACATGGAGCCTGAATACGTGTAAATTAGCCTGGGCTACATTTATATGTTGTATGTCAAAGAACTACTGCATGCAGCCTCTGTTTCAAACTGACATTTGAATTTACTTAAAAAAAAAAAAAAGAAAATTAAAATAAGCCTTAGTTTAAGAAACTAAGATGGACCAAGATAACTTACACATCACTTCATACTAGATTATGTGATTAAAGGGTCATCTCCATGAACACAAGGGAGCCCAGAGGAACAACTACTGGTGGACGAACTTCAAGAGCTTAATCAGATACTCCTGACCTTGCTCCTTCCAGGGATACTCTGGAAGGGTGATCAGCCCCATGGTCCAGAGGTCACACCCACCAACTCAAGTTAGTGGAGAGGCTATCCCTGGCAAAACTTCATAGGCAATAGCATGAAATTTTGCTAAGCATCTCTGTATGAATTATCAAGAAATGTTTGCAAGACAGGAAACAATGTAGGGCATCATCCTCTTGCTCTGTAGAAAGTTTTAATGGGCTAGGACATACAGGATGATTGTTGAAGATATTTTGTGGGTATTGTGCAATAACAAAAAGCTTTGGGCATTGAATAACTTATGATCTTCTAAATTATTTCAAGAGCCAATGAAGCTATGTAAAATCTGTCTGCCTAACATTTCAGGTAGATGGACTATCATGTTCCCAACTTGTAGTCTTAAAAGAGTTGAATATATGTCTACCAAGAACCATGTTGCAGCAGGGCTTATTAGATTAGATAACTTATTAACATAGAAAAAGGCCTTTTAAAGTACCCTGGACTTCTTTGAGATGAATAATGCTATAAAAGCAAATCAATACTGGAGTGATTCAAATTTACTGTTCCTGCCCAACAATTCCTTTAGAGTTGCTTTTGGTGTACATGTGGGTCTGTGTATTTTGCAGGATGGAGGAAGAGAAAGAGAAAGAAAGAAAGAAAGAAAGAAAGAGAAAGAAAGAAAGCAAGAAAGCAAGAAAGCAAGAAAGCAAGAAAGAGAAAGAAAGAAAGAAAGATGAAAGAAAGGAAGAAAGAAAGAAAGAAAGAAAGAAAGAAAGAAAGAAAGAAAGAAAGAAAGAAAGAAAGAAAGAAAGGGAAAGAGAGTTCTCTTAAGAGTTCTGACACTATTTGCTGTATAGAAAATATGTTTGCAGCTGGTGAAAGGTACATTTGCTAAATAAATAATGTCCTCTTCTACAAGTCTGGGAGAATGGCTCTAGTATTTGGTGATTAGTTTTAGAAGAATGTTGAGAGGCTGTAGTCTTGCAGAAAATACAGCTACTTTGAATGGACAGATGTGGAATAAATGGCTTATAGATAATCCCCTGTGAATAGACATGGCATATCTAAGGCTGGTTATGGATCTGCTGTGTTAAATGGTGAGAATGAGGTTGAGTTCTCCAGGAATAAATCAGAGCTGCCAAACAGTATCTGAAATGATAGCCATTTCCTGGTTGGCATGGATAATAATGCTAATGGTTGTCAATGGAAGCTTTTTACAAAAGATATTACAATTCCCTACTATTTTGTCTCTTCATAATACCCTTGTTTTCTTCTCACTGGTTACAATCTTGAAAGATGCACACTATTAACCCTCAGATATTCACAACAGAATTGTTTACCAGAATCCATTAGTTAGCTGTGAATAAAAAAAGCCAGTGACCCTTCCTGGACTGGTTTAATAATATGTATTCTGAAGTTAAGCCAAGCCAATTTAAGACCAGCATACTCTTCCCAGCTCTTCTATAAAGCTGTTTTCCCAAATGATTACTTCTCTTCTTCGAGATCACAGAATCACAGAATGTCAAGGCTGGAAGGGACCTCAAAAGATCATCCAGTCCAACCCCCCTGCCAGAATAGGATCACCTATACCGGATCACACAGGAATGAGTCCAAGTGGATTTTTAATATCTCCAGACAGGGAGACTCCACAACTCCCTTGGGCAGCCTGTTCCAGTGTTCTGTCACCTTTACAGAGAAAAAAACTCCTCTTTGTGTTTAAATGAAACTGCCTATGCTTCAGATTCCACCAATTGCCCCTTGTCCTGTCATCAGGCATCACTGAGCAGAGCCTGGCTCCATCCTCCTGACACTCACCCCTTACATATTTATAAACATTGATGAGGTCACCTCTCAGTCTCTTCT
The DNA here is from genome assembly GCA_013396835.1 of Psilopogon haemacephalus. NCBI lineage: Eukaryota > Metazoa > Chordata > Aves > Piciformes > Megalaimidae > Psilopogon > Psilopogon haemacephalus. The sequence goes on along the minus strand of VWZI01018590.1, from coordinate 160,365 downwards.
CCAAGCTAAAGAACCCCAGCTCCCTCACTCTCTCCTTGTAAGAGAGATGTTCCTTTCCCTTAATCATCTTTGCGGCTCTGTAGTGGACTTTCAAGCAGTTCCATGTCCTGCTTGAACTGGGGGGCCCAAAACTGAACACAATACTCCAGAACTGGCCTCACCAGGGCAGAGTAAAAGGGCAGGAGATCCTTTCTTGACCTACTATCCACACCCTAATACACCCCAGAATGTCATTGGCCTTCCTGGCCACAAGAGCACATTGCTGGCTCATGGTCAACCTTCCACCAACTAAGACCCCCAAATCCTTTTCCTCTTTGCAGCCTTGTGTTGGTTTGAGCTAACTGGAGAATTTGTTTACCTCTTTCAGCCAATAGTCTAATTTCTAACTCACAGTGTGTCACTTCACCGAGTTTTACTGAGAGAGAAATTAAGTTGTTTTTAAGAACTGTTCAAAAAAAACAACAGATAGCAGACGGCTTCTGACCGTCTGGCTGCGGCTGCTTCTCTTGCATGGTCTCCTTTTCCTTTTTCTTGGTAGCTAATTCAGAGTAAAACTACTAACTCCTTTCTACTACTAATCCCCCTGACCGATCTACTTCAGGTTATCTGCAGCATCAACTGGTGGTGAGATAAGACTGGGGAAGGGGGGAAAGGTGGTGGGGTGGGGTTTGGTTATTCTCTCATGGGGATTTTGGTCTCTGGGAGGGGTGTGGTGTCTATATTACCTTTTCACTGTATATATCTGTAAATATCTGTTATATCTTGTAAATATTTGCTTGTATATTGTGCATTGCTGTAAATATAAAGCTTCATTTATTAACTTCCAGTGTTTTTCTGAGTTTTAGCCGAGGTTTATAAAAGGTGGGGAGGGCAGGTAACTGCTAAACCACTTCCAGCCTTCCAACAGGTCAGTCCCGAACCCATACGGATACCTGGTGTTGTTCCTTCCCAGGTGCCAGACTCTACACTTGTTCTTGTTGAATTTCATTAAATTTCACCCTGTCCAACCCTCCAGCTTGTCCAAGTCTTGCTGAATGGCAGCACAGCCTTCTGGTGTGTCAGCCACTCCAACCAGTTTGGTGTCATCAGAAAACTTGCTGACGATGCATTCTGTGCTCTCATCCAGGTAATTGATGAATATACTGAACAAAACTGGTCCCTGTACTGACCTCTGTGGGATCCCACTAGTCACAGTCTCCGATTAGACTCCATCCCATTGACCACAACTCTCTGGATTCTTTCCTTCAACCTGTTCCAAATCCACCTCACTACTTGATCATCCAGACCACACTGCCTCAGTTTAGCCAGAAGGATGCTGTGGAAGACAGCGTCAAATGCTTTACTGAAATCAAGGTAAACCACATCCACTTCTTTACCATCATAATCTACCTGGTTATGTCCTCATAAAAGGCTATCAGGTTGGTCAAACATGACTTGCCCATGGTAAAACCACATTGACTGCTCCTAATGACCTCAGTGTCCTTGATATGCCTAAGGGCAGCACCAAGGATAAGTTTTTCCATTACCTTTCCTGGGACAGAGGTGAGGCTGACTGGTCTATAGTTACCTGGGTCCTCTTTCTTACCCTTTTTGAAGATTGTAGTGATGTTTGCCTTCCTCCAGACTCCAGGCACCTCTCCCTGTCTGCCATGACTGTTCTAGAACACTTCAAATTCCTTCCTGCTCCCTCCTCCTCCCCCTACCCCCACCCCTGTGGGTTTGAATGGGGACGAGAAGAAGGTATGAAAACTGCTTTTCCCCCACCCCTTGAGGGCTTGAAAGGGGAATAGCATAAGGCGCCTTTCTCCACATGTGTACTGATCCATGTAGAAACACACAGGAATAGGGCTGGTGGCTGGCTGGGTTCTTCGTGCCCATTGTAGTGGCAAATGGACGCTTTGTCTAGAAAAGCATGAATAGAGCAAGGGAAAAAGGCATGAGGTTCCCACCTTGAAAGAGTTCCTGTCTTGACAGAGCTCCTGATAGGACAGGTTCATGCCTTGCCAGAGTTCTTGCTGTGACAGTTTCCACTTTGGACCATCCCCGCTTTTGGATGGCTCCTACGTTTTTACATGGCTTTTGATTTTGCACCATCCCTGCCTTTGGACAACCCCCCACTTCTGCACCATTCTGTGCAATCTTGCAAGCTTGGCAAATCCTTAGGTCCAGTTGAGAGAGCACACCGAGCCCTGTCTACTCTGGGACCCTACTGCAGCTGACTTTCTGGCTACTATTCTGGCTGGGGGAGACCCTAGCAGTTTGGCTCCACCCTGCCGCTGCTGGGGCAGTGTCACTTCCAAGAATCTCTGACTTGTGGAAGCTGTGTCTTGAGATACCTATGCGTTTGTCAGCTTTTCCACCCACCTTGGACTTTTGCCATTTGGATTTGCAATTGGGTATTGCGTGCAGCATCAGAAGGCATCTGAGCAGAGAAATCCAACAAAGAATCATCACCAAATACCTATCTAACCTTTGTGAGTAAAGCCTGCTGTTCCCTTAATTTTCTGCTCAGCCTGATTGATAGTGGGATAAAGCTCTGTTTGTAGCTTAGCCTTTTACATTTTCTGACTTCCTAAATCTCTAGATCTGTGAAGATTTTCCCAATCAAACTGAGCCTGTAAATAAACTTAAATTAGTTTGGTATATAGTTTGGGGTGGGATTTTCAGGGAAATAAAATAATTCTATTTTTATAATTCCTAACTCGGCCACATTAATTCCCTGGCTCTATGAAAATGACTTACTGAAGATGGTAGAGAGTGCATGCCATCGGGATTTATGGATGTCCAGATTACTCAACTGTTCCTTAACCCAGTCTTCATCAACCAGGGAAGACTCCTTTGTCATGCTTTCCTCTGGTGCCTCAGGTGTCAGGGGCTCCCGAGGACAGTCTCCAGCAGTATAGACAGAGACAAAGAAGGCATTTAGTAACTCTGCCTTCTTTGTGTCTTCTGTCACCAGAGCACCTGTCTCATTCAACAGAGGGCATACATTGCCTCTAACATTAGCTTTTCCTGCAATGTATTTGAAGAAGCCCTTTTTGTTATCCTTGACGTCCCTTGCAAGGCTGAGTTCCCACAAGGCCTTAGCCTTCTTAGTTGTTCCCCTATACCCTATACTCCTCCCAGGTGGTCAGCTCCTCCTTCCACGATCTGTAGACTCTCTTCTTCCACTTAAGTTTGCTGAGTGGTTCCTTACATAACCATGCACATCTCCTGGCTCCCTTTCTCAATTTTCCACTTGCTGAGTTGCACTGATCTTGAGCTTGGGATCATCTTGAGATGATTTTTGAAGACCTCTGGACTGTCAGTAATTTGATTTATCTCCAAGACAAGGTGATCAGATCTAAAACTGAAGTGGGAAAGAACAGTTCTTTCCTGTTAATGTCACATAGTTGTAGTTCAAGTGAAGTATAAACTCCATAGAAACACATAGAAAAGCATAAGTGAGCTTTTACTTATTCAACATGCTTGCAGATGTAATCTATACTATTTTTTGTCCATCACTTATACTCATTATTGAAAACTTCAGGTTTTGTTTTCTTTATTTAATAACATTTTGCTGGTATGGTATTTTCTAATATGAATTCTGTACAAATTTATTTCATCATTTGATGGTTTTGCAAAAGTTGTGAATATAAATTTGTGTCTATCTACTGCAACCCTAGAAAGACAATCAGAAAAATCTGAAAAGAATTGAGAAAGAAATTTCTCATGGACTTCAACAAGAGTTGTCCTCCTAAAACTTCACAGATTTTCCCAAATGCCTTTTTAGCTCTTGTAATATATCCAAGACCATGGATTTCCTTCACTCATTGTCTGTCAATTACTGTAACTTGATCTATTCTGTGTTATGATTTCTAGCACTTAAGTGGAGTTGTGCTAATAAAAACAGATTGGTAAGAAAATCCAGTTCAGATTTGGCTAAGCATTCAGAAATTACTCTCTCCTCCTCTCTCCCCTGGTTATTTACTTAATTACATTAAATTATAGATAATTCAGCTATTGATTTTTAAAATATATCTGAAATGAAACCATATAAAATTTGAAAATGTCTTCATTGGTCTAAAAACTTTAATCAATTAGTAAAGAGGGAGCCTTTATCTTACTTATCTTACTAGTATGAAGCCTTCATACTAGTCTGGCTTAAATGGAAGTAAAGTGAGTAGGAACAGCATAGATATAGATGAAGGCTTCAGTTGTGGATGTCCGCAGTTCTAGACTCTCTCAATGTCTTAATTTCCTGACAATAAAATATCAGCAATTTCTTAAACAAGCAAATCTAAAGAAAAAACATGTGACCAGGAACAGTATTTTGCTAGTTGTTTGTGTATGGAAATGGGCCCTGAACTTACTTTAGAATAGAGAGATTATGACTGCAAAGCCACATGCACATGTAGGAATCTATATATGACCAAGGCATTAAAGTTCCTGTTGCAGTTAATGGAGAGCAGGTCAGAACTGCTTTTTGCCATGTGAACCACCTAAGTCATGTTATATGAGGGAAGCTGCACTCTTGTGGAATGGCTGCTAGTGGCCAAGCAGAATAACGTAGACCATTTAAATGGTGCTAAACGCCTGTGTCTGTGTAACTGTGTAACCTGGTTAGTATGGTACAAGAGGACACTATGAAGGGCTCATTTCATCCTAAAACAGATGCTGGACTGTTACATTGTGCTGTGTTTGCACAGCATCTAGTAAAAGGAGTTGTTGTCCACCACTGGGGATAGTACATACTAGTGCTATTAATAATGTATTAAGACTGCTTGAAATGTAGTGCTTTGTGGACTAATATTATGACAATATATGTGTATTAAAAGACTGTGACTTACTCTGATGCTATTGTAATGGAGGCTGCATAAAAGCCTAGGCAAAGCAGGTTTGCAAAAAACAGCTTGTTCATAAACAAAAAGGAGCTGTATTAGATGAATAAATAATTTACTGAAATTATTTGGCACTCGTACCAAAACAGATTTACACAAACAATAGAGCATATTGTAGGAAGCTCTGTTCTGCCACTTATGCAGCAAAGCATCAGAAAAACATTTAGAAAATAAATATTTTTCATGTAGAATATTTGACTTCACTGAAGTGTGATTTATCCAAAATTCTATTTATGTAGAGGTGTTGCCTTGGAATAGGCAGATGAAATAAATATTTTAAGAACTGGTCCAAGCTTTTTGATTCTGAGTCTTCTGGGTGTAGATCATTGATCTTTGCTCCTTCCTATTTGTTACCATATTACTCTCTGAATTCTGAATGTTGTATGACCATGATTTTTTTTTTTTTTTTCATATAATCAGAGGAAACAAAACTTTCTTTCCTCAAAGGCTGTTGGGATAGTTCTGCTGTTGGGCTTCAGCAACATCATGTCTGGTTATTCACTTGCTATAGATAGGGCTCACAGGTGAAATAGCATATGATACAAGTGTTCTTGGTGAGTCAAAGACTGAGAGCATAGTTTTTTCCTGAAAAAAAAAAGAAATTCAGGTCTCTATTCTGCAATATAGGAAGTGTGTGCCAAACTCATCAAACATTACAGGTACAGAATTGCTTGGACTGCTGTGAAGACTATGCGTGTCTTAAACACTGAGACAAGTTGTAATTTCACTGACATTTCAATTCAGTCAGGATGGAGTTGAGTGAGAATAGAGTTAGTTTCTTTGTGCTGGTATCTGTGCCTCTTGTGTTGGATGGATGTTTTGTACTATGATTGCTCTAGGAGTATGCCAATATAATTATGCAGGCTCAGAGTATCCTAATATTTTGGATACTTACAGTTGATTGTCCAAACACAGAACGTCTTATTTTTGTTTTCACCCCTTTATCGTGGAAAAACACCTAAAAGCTTCTGGAATGGATTTTTTCACCCTTCTTTTTAGGCTAAGAATTTTAGAGTCGAAGAAACAAAAATATTTCAAAACACAAAGCAGGAATTACAGACAGAAATATTGACATCTGTAATAATGAGAAAATGCTTTTCCTTCTTTTAAACAGTAACTTTAGCTTTCTAATATGACTTATGTGAAATGTAAGCTTGATTTAGCAGTAGCTTCTTTCTAAAGAGATTATGGAAGTTTTATTCAGGCAAAACCAGGCTTTATTTTTAAGTTTCATATACATAGTTATGTGTCATATACTCAGTAGTTCATGATACCATTTTTTTCTCACAAACGTTTTTAATTACGAGTTGTGAATTTTAAACTTTGGGTTCTCTCCTTTGAATTTTATGATGATTATAATAGAAATTTAGGATAAACACCGTTTGGAAATATATTCTGAATTTCACTGTAGTATGAATTACTACCTTCAGCAAGTTTTCACTATAGCAGATTGTTGATGACATGCCTTTATTCATTCTGGGAGACAAAATGCTATTTTTGATATTTGACTTGACAATTATTTTGCTTGAATGCCTTCATGCAATTTTCAATCAAAACCAATCCTGTGCTGTGCAAATTGCAACAAGTTAAGAAAGATAATATGCTCCATCAGGAAAGTGCTGCTATACACCTGATACCCTTGAAGTGAGGCTATGAAAATGAAATATTATTAACCTTAAACCTGTTCAGTTAGATAAAATTCTCCTTTGAAGAAAGAAGGTTCCATAATCTAGCAATATTAAACACATATGCTTACCTCTGGTTAGGTATTTCATGTGTGTCTGCACACATCTATGCAGGTATATTGTATTTCCAAGTGCAGCTTGTAAAGCTGGATTTATATATTAGTATATATATATATAAAATATAGACTATATCCCCCCTTAGGGAGGGGCAGCAGGTGAGGACTGCATAGGTAGAAGAGGATTCAGTTTCCTCTCATTCCCCTGCTAAAACAAGTAGAGGAGGAGACCCAGGAGATGAGGGGGAGCGGGGGCATGTGCCCACCCACAGGTGCAGGACCCACAGGTCCCAATCTTACCAATCTTCTCGGTCTTACCAGCTGCCCTTGCATAACAGATATGGGGCATTAGAAACTGCGGATCAGGCAGAGGAGGATGGAGGAGGAAGTCCACATGTTCTCAGTTGCTCAGGGTGTGCCAGATTCCCCCAAGAATTAAGACTAGTGAAACAAAGGAAAAAAGAAGAGTGATAGTTGTAGGGGATTTGCTTCTGAGAGGAACAGAGAGACTGATATGTTGGGCAGACCCTTCCCATAGGGAGGTGTGCTGCCTACCTGGAGCCTCGGTTAGGGATGTTGCTAGGAAGTTCCTAACCTAGTCCGCTCTATAGACTACAACCCGTTATAGATCTTCCATGTAGGAAAAGAGGAAATAATGACTAGTGGTCCCAGAAAAATAAAAGCAGACTTCAGGGACTTGGGATTAGTGATATAGGACTCAGGGACACAAATCATCTTTTCACCTGTTACTCCAATCAATGGCAGAAGCACTGGAATAAGCAGCCCAATACAGACTTGTGCTCTGTGGATGGTGTCATCACCATAAATTTGGGTTTTTTTTGACAATGGTATAACCTATACAGCACCAGGGTTGCTAACAGCAAACAGGAGACACCTCTCTGGAAGGGGGAACAGGGTCTAGAGTAGGGCGACCCTGCCCATGGCAGGGGGGTTGGAACTAGATGATACTTGTGGTCCCTTCCAACCCTGACTGATTCTATGATTTTATGATTCTTTACAGAGGGGATAGTAGGGCTAGTTGACAGGGCTTTAAATGGGATGTGAAGGGGGACGGAGACAAAGTAATCAGGCTTCTGTGTGGCAAGGTGTGGGAGGACAGATCAGTGTAGTGGCAATGGGGGATTAGTAAGGGTTCTCAGCCTGCTGCCCAGAAGCATCCTGGGGACAGAAAAATGCAGTCGAAGTCTTGCAGAGATGAGCCAGATCCACTTCAGGTAGTAGCTGCCAACAAGGAAACATCAAGTGGTAATCCATGTGGTAGTGATAACATGAGGGGTAGATATAGGCTAGTAGTTACAGACATGTCTGAGCATGCACAAGTCCAAGTACAGACTGAAAAAAACATGCTCAAAAAACAGGATAAAAGAAAATCAGTGGGTAAGTCACTCTACACTAACGCAAGGAGCATGGGGAACAAACAGGAAGAATTATAAATATGTGCAAGTCTACAGGGTTAAGATGTCATTGACGTCACTGAAACATGGTTGGATGGATCTCATGACTGGAGAGCAGGGATAGATGGGTATAGACTTTTCAGGAAGGACAGGCAGAGGAAAAGAGGAGGGGGTGTAGCTCTCTACATCAGTGATAAACTGGAATCCATGGAGCTAGGGATATCCAACACCAAAACAGAGAGCATATGGGTGAAGGTTAAAGGGAAGGCACAGGAACAGGACATCATAGTAGGAGTCTGCTACAGACCTCCTGATCAGGAAGGTGAAGCAGAGGAGGCCCTTTACAAACAAATAGGAGGAGCTTCATGCTTACAGGCCTTGGTACTCATGGGGGACTTTAACCACCCTGACATCTTTTGGAAGGACAACACAGCAGAGCACCAGCAATCTAAGAGGTTCCTGGAATGTATGTATTGATGATAACTTCCTGTTTCAAGCGGTAGAGGAACCCACAAGAAAAGGTGCTGTGCTGGACCTACTCCTCACCAGCAAGGAGGGGCTGGTGAATGAAGTGAAGCTGAAGGGTAGCCTAGGATGTAGTGACCATGAAATGGTAGAGTTTAAGATCCTCAAGGCATCAAGGAGGCTGCAGGGCAAACTCACTGCTCTGGATTTGAGAAGAGCAGACTTCAATCTCTTCAGGAATCCCTTAGCAGGGTGCCATGGGAAAAATCTCTGGAAGAAAGGGGGGCCCGGAAAAGCAGGACAATGCTCAAGGATCACCTCCTCCAAGCTCAGGCGCAATGCATCCCAAAAAAGAAGAAGACAGGTAAGAACGCAAGGAGGCCTGCATGGGTGAAAGGAGAGCTCCTGGACACACTTAGACACAAGAAGAAAGCCTACAGAGAGTGGAAACAAGGACAGGTAACCTGGGACAAATACAGAGACACTGTTTGTGCAAGCAGAGATCAGGTCAGGAAAGCCAAAGCACAGGTAGAGCTGAATCTGGCTAGGGACATTAAGGGGAATACAAAGAATTTCTTCAGGTATATCAGTGAGAAAAGGAGGACTAGAGAGAATGTGGGACCCTTTCAGAAGAGAAATGGAGAGCTGGTGACAAGGGATATGGATAAGGCTGAGATGCTCAATGACTTCTTTGCCTCAGTCTTCAGAAGCAAGTGCTCCAGCCACAATGTCCAAATTCCAGAGCGCAAAAGTAAGGACTGGGGGAGGGAAGATCTGCCCACTGTAATTGAAGATTATGTTCATGAGCACATGAGGAACCTGAACATGCACAAGTCTATGGGGCCTGATGAGATCCACCCATGGGTCCTGAGGGAACTGGCAGATGAAGTTGCTAAACTACTGTCCATCATATTTGAAAGGTCATGGCAGACTGGTGAAGTTCCTGCCGACTGGAAAGGGGCAAATATAACACCTATCTTCAAGAAGGGGAAAAAACTGTGATCCTGGGAACTACAGACCAGTCAGCCTCACCTCTGTGCCTGGCAAGATCATGGTCCAGATCCTCCTGAAGGCTCTGCTAAGGCAAATGGAAAGCAAAGCAGAGGTGTCTGATGGTTACCAGCATGGCTTCACCAAGGGCAAATCATGCCTAACAAATTTGGTGGCTTTCTATGATAAAGTCACAGCAGCACTGGACAAGGGAAGGGCAACTGATGTCATCTACCTAGACCTGAGTAAGGCCTTTGACTCTGTCTCACATGACATCCTGGTCACCAAGCTGGAAAAACACAGACTTGATGGATGGACTTAAGGAATTGGCTGGATGGTTGCATGCAGAGAGCAATGATCAAGGGCACAATGTCCACCTGGAGACCAGTGACAAGTGGTGTCCCTCAGGGGTCAGTGCTGGGACCAGTGCTGTTTAACATCTTTGTCAGTGACATGGACAGAGGAATTGAGTGCACCCTCAGCAAGTTTGCAGATGACACCAAGCCGTGTGGCACAGTCGATTTGCTAGAGGGCAGGGATGACGTCCAGAGGGACCTGGACAGGCTGGAGAGGTGGGCCCAAGCCAACCTCATGAAATTCAACAAGGCCAAGTGTAAGGTCCTGCACCTGGGTCACTGCAATCCCAAGCACAAATCCAGGCTGGGTGGTGAGTGGCTGGAGAGCAGCTCTGAGGAAAAGGACCTGGGGGTCTGGGTGGATGAGAAGCTCAACATGAGCCAACAGTGTGTGCATGCAGCTCAGACAGCAACTGTGTCCTGGGTTGCATTAAGAGAAGCATTACCAGCAGGGCAAGGGAAAGTGATTCTCCCCCTTCACTCTGCTCTCATCAGACCCCACTTGGAGTACTGTGTGCAGTTCTGGAGCCCCCATCACAAGAAGGACATGGAACTGTTGGAGAGAGTCCAGAGGAGAGCCATGAAGATGGCTCCGGAGGGCTGGAGCAGCTCTGCTGTGAGGACAGGCTGAGAGAGTTGGGGCTTTTTAGACTGGAGAAGAGGAGACCTTATAGTAGCCTTCCAGTATCTGAAGGGGGCCTACAGGAAGGCTGGGGAGGGACTGTTCACAAGGATGAGGGGTAATGGGTTTAAACTGGCAGAGGGGAGATTTAAACAGGATGTTAGGAGGAAGTTCTTTACAGTGAGGGTGGTGAGACACTGGAAGGGGTTGCCCAGGGAGGTTGTGGCTGCTCTCTCCCTGAAGTTGTTCAAGGCCAGGTTGGATGAGGTCAAGGGCAACCCGTTCTAGTGGAAGGTGTCCCTGCCTATGGTGGGGGGTTGGAACTGGATGATCTTTGAGGTCCCTTCCAACCTAAACCATTCTATGATTCTGTGATTCTGATAAATACACTGAAAAGTTTAGATAATAAAAACTGTAAGAAAACAGTAATGATTACAGAAGGAAATATTATTACAAGAAACTCTGAGCAATATATCAGCAATACATAAACGGTGGAAACAAGGACAATTGTGACACTGTAGACAGCAAGATTCATCATTCCTATAAGGTCAAACCAACACGGGTCTTAATAAACCTCTAACACATCCTGAGTCTTAGTTCCCTGCTGTGTTAAGTGTGGTGGCAAATTGTACCAGCACACAGCCAGCTGCCAAGGCATGGGAAAAACACTGTGTGGGCCTTCCAGCCAGCATTAATCATCACTCAGAGAATGAACATGGGAAAAAAATGCAAACTCCGTAATACTTACTATGTAGAAGTGAGCTCTTTAATTAGATGAAGCTTATTTTGAAAACTTGCTTCAAGTTTTTAAACTTGTTTTGAGTTTCCACTAGAATATCACTGAAGTTTTACCGATGTAATTTATAGGGCCACAGGTAGATGTTATTGATTTGAACAACTTGCATGCCTCATACATGCCTTTATTGCTTTTAAATGTAATATACCATAAGCAGAAAAATGAGCCGTTAATGTAAATCCTTGAAAATCCATGCATATCCTTGATAAATGCATTCCTAGATTTAGAATTCAAATATGATGTTACTGTACTGTTAATTTTCATAAAATGAGTAATCAATTTGCAAATACAATTTCCATAACTATGGAAATAGACTAATGTGCTCCTGGAAGACAAAGGTACAAAATGACTTTCAAATACCTAAGCATTTAGATACCACTGATTAGAAGCTTTGTACAAGATTAAGACTCTATAATGAATTTCTTAGTTTCAAAAAATGGCTTTAAGCCCATATATATTAGGTGCTTAAATACCTATATATTAGAACTCAAGGACTTGATTTCAAACCACACTCTATTTCTTTTATTCCTATTTCTGGAAATACTTATGCATACATTGTAAATTTCACATCTTACTATGTACTCAAAATACTGAAAGATATCTATTATTTATGGTTTTATTTTTCAAGATGAAAAATGAAGCTGTGTAGATTTATATTGTGTTTGGAGATGGAATTATAAATCTGTAAGACTAGAGATCGTGCTAAAAGCCACAAGTTCTCTATTTCAGATAAAACATTTAATTGATATTCTTTATAAAGAGATGAGTTGAAATAAGAGCTAAGAATAGTTCTTGATATTGTAGACATTTTTAGTACCGGATATTAGCTAAAGATATTAATTAAAGTGAATACTGCAATAAAAATAATTTCTAGTAGAAATACAAATATTTCTTTTGCAGCTGATAATTTCTAAGAATATTCTGTTCAAAAGATTGCATGGACTATGCTAAAGATTGTTGCAGAGTTTTCATATAAATTATAACCTTAAATTTGTTTCAGATAAATAGGTAGTATTTAACTAAAAATAACAAAAATGCTTCAAGTAACTGCTCCACTTTAAAATCATCTGCAGCAGAGTTGTGAAACTTACACAGATGTGAGATGGAAAGAGAATTTTTCCCTAAAATTTCAGATTTAAAGTTTTCTAGAAACTCAGAATCAACTTTTCAACTCTCAAGTATAAATTGGGGTATAAATAATTCTACCTGCAATACCTGATTTTTAATTGCTTTATTATTCAGTGTGATTTTGAAGAGAGTGTACCTCTTTGTTTTAAGCTCCAGAAGTGAGATCAAAGCAACCTGTCTCAGACTTAGCGAGTTTGTACTCTGTTTCCCTATTTTAAAATATATTCTAAAAAATAGTGTAAGGCTACATTAACTAATTGTGGCAGGGCAGGGTACTACCCCACTGAGGTTTGAATGAGGTGTGAACTTTGGCAGGGCACGCCCAGTCCACTGCCCCACCAGAGGTGTGAATGGGGCAGGAAACAGTCTTCCTCCCTCCCCACCTCTGTCACCTGAGGCTTAGTACAATAGGTGTGAAGTGCCTTCTCCCACCCTCCGTGGGCTTGAACAGGGAGGCAACAAATCGCCCTAGTATATATATGGCAGCTGGACAGATTGGAGCAGGACTTGCATGGACCTTCACTGGGACCTTCACTGGAACCTGCACCGGGACCTGAGCGGACCTGAACACGGACCTGGAGATAGGAACCTCGCATGGACTTTGAGCCGGACCTTGAGGGGCATCCTGGCTTCTTGCTGCAGGACCTGCTTCTAACGATAAACTGCAGCCATTCATGGGAATACCGCGGAACACCCCAGCTTTCCCCTGTCTTGCTTCGTGATCGTGGCTTCGTGAAAGCTGTGCCTACAGTCATCTTGGACTCTGACAGGCACTGGACTCTGGACACTGCTGTGAAAGAGACAGTCTCCCATCTGCAAGTAGGGTAAAGCTGTCTTATGCCCAAACCTTTCAATTTTTCTGATTTTTCCTGAATTACAAGAAAAAGCATCCTTGTGAAGACTTTTCCCGACTGAATTAGAACCCAAACTTAAACCAATTTACACACAGATTGTGAGCTTCCCAGAATGGCTAACTAATCTCAGGTAGTCCTCGGTTGTTTTCAAGACTGTAGTGGTTAAAAACCTGAGCAATTTTTTATGCCTTCTGGATGTGGACCTGCACACCTTGCCATTGTGGTCAGAAGAGCTGAGAGCTATTGAGATCACCAAATAGATTCCTGGGATTCATTTAAGCTACTTTAGATGCCTACCTTACAAGAAAATACAGTACCTAAAAATATACATCTTCTGGCTGCATAACATGCAGTGAGTGATTCACTTAAATGTTGAGTTTAGATGTCTCCTTCTAAGTCATATAGTGATAATTAAAATAAAGCCTCCTGTGTTAGAGGAGTAATTAATTGATGCAAGATATATTTTTCCAAAATTAATATTTTTATTAATTTTCAATATTCAGAACTTTCACCACCCCAACCACTAATTTTAATAATAACTGCTTCTTTGCACGGTCATGGAAATCTTTACATAAATGACTAACTGGATCCAGAACAAATAACTAGAAGTATATAAATATTAATTGAACTGGAAGAGAAGGTTCTTGCAGTCAATATACTACTTGTGGTTAATTATACTGCTTGTCCACTGGATGGAATTAAGGAGCTCCTTTCTGCTTATGGCAGAAGGCAATTAGTGAATTACAAGAGGCTTTAAGTATTTACTCACAAGATATTATTTCCCTACTTGCGGGGCCAGCTACAGCTTAAGACAGAACCCAGACGCTTGCAAGTGGTTCTGTTGGTATCTTTGTAGCCGCTAAGGCTTCTGATTCTTCCCAGGCTTTACAGGTTTCTGGAGAAAGGAGACAGACAATCTCTGACCTTATTCTGATTTCTCTGGATCATCTGTGTACCTCCAGGACTTCCTATCTTGGCAGGAGACTTTCAGGTGTAGGCAGGATGTCTTTCAATGTGTAGTCTCAGCACAGATGTCACACTGACTGCACGCCTATCACATGGAGTTATTTGGCGCCTATTCCTAGTAAACTCGATACAGGCAGTTTCCAGGCAGTCCAGGATGCAATAAGGCAGTGAGACAGAACACTGCCAGAAGCAGAGAGCAATGGCAGCAGGCAGCAGCAGGCATGAATACAATGGAAGATCAAGTTGTGTTACCTGCTCATCTCTTTTTATCAATACAGCCTGAGCCTAATGGGCCTTTGGACACAAAATAGGCAATCAGAATGGCAGTTAGCTGAGATTGACCATATTAGGTGAAGCCATAGGCTTGCTTTACTCAAATTTGGGAAAAACATAGGCCTTGCAAAAGTTTACCACAGGATGTAAACAGGAGCAAAATAAGTCTGGGCAAGCCAGGATCCTTAAACTCAGTGGCTCCTGGTTCTTTATCCTTTCCCTTGGTTACTTCTGCCCAAAACAGAAGAAGGGAGAGCAGAAAATCATGGCTGGGCAGGCCAGGACACCTACAAGCCTATTTTGGCCTATTCAGGCCTGCCACAACACCTACATATTGTTTCTTAGTTGTAGCTTTCTTTTGAAGGAAATATAGAATAAACTGAACTTATTGCTCTCAATTTATTCCCATAATATATTGCCATTTTAATGATACAAAAGAAAGATGGAAATAAGATGAAGTGAAATCTAAAGCATTTGAAGAACTACACTGAATAAATTGACCATTTAAGTATTTCAGAGTTCTTGCAATTGCCTAAAATCAGTGCTATGAACAAACTGTTTTAGTAAGAAAGAAAGTAAAGAAAGTTGTACAGAACAAATCAGGTATATCGAAAAAGTCAGTCACACAGTTTCCTGGAATAACTCAGTTTGACGAATGATTTAGGCTTCTTTTGATTTTAAGACAAGTACTTAGAGAAACAGAAATGTAACTGTCTGGTTTGCCATTTAAAAAATACTATTTGAAATGATCTCATTAATTATATCTAAGATTAATAATATTTGAGATTATTTATCTAATTGCAGAGCAGCACTGATCAATTATTTAATGCCATGAGAGACTCCTGTAATACAGAGCCCTAGAAAACTCTGCAGTCTCATTTAAACTCATTAGAATGCTGCAGTTTAGACACATTTGAATGAATTTCTGGAGGCTGAGAGCAGACACAAATGGAACTAAGGAGGTTTTCACCTCCACAGACTCCAGTTCAGGTCGTGTCCATTATGTTCTTCAGAGCTTGTCCTGGGTTGAGCAGAGACAGAAGGTATTTTACACCAAAGGAGTAAAATAAAAACACTCACATAATTAAAATATAAATACTATTTACAAAAGTAAACAAGGGTACAAAAGGTATAAAGGCACAAAGCACATATATACACTCAGAAATCAGCCCAGGCCCAGCTCTCTAGGCCTCAACCAGCCAAAGCTTCCCCTGCAACACTAGTCCCACCAGGATTGTATTAGACCTCATTGCCCCTCTACATGATAAACCCAAGTAGGCCTTAGCTATGCATCAAGAAATATCTTGCCAGCCAGGCCTCACTCCCAGACAAACCAACACAATAGCTGCAACTGCATGCTCAGAGCAGAGAGGAGAGAGATATGTCTGGACTGTCTGCTCCTTACATAGGGACATACAAGAAAAGGGAATGGAATAACAAATTACAGTATCCTTAAGACTTTCTAGTTTCTGGAGGATTTTATCTCTATAGTAGTACAATTAGTCCTGAACCTTCAACAGAGTTCAAAAGGAAAAGCCAGTGGTGGCTATATTCTTTACAACTTACTAGTTGGTGTCAATACAGGTTGCATATGCAAAGAGTAATATTCAAGTCCAGCTGCACGTAGGAAATTGTAGAAGTCTACAGGGCATTTGCATGTGTGCTTGCTAGCTGAGCTCTCATGGTAATCACTGGACTGGACACCTAGTCAACAGACCCTAGTGTGCTGGTTTGAGACTAATTGTAATATTTTAATAAGAGAAATTAGACTATAGGCTGAGAAAGGAAAACACTGATGATGTCTACTCCACTCATAGGTTTGCTGACCAATACAAAAGTAAGAACCCAAACATAGATAAGACAGAGCTCTAGGGTCGCTCTGGCTGCTGATCTCTCTTTCTCTGGCTTCTTGCTGAATTTGTGTAACCCAACTAATCAATTCCTGCTTCTAACCCTGCTGGCTGATCTACCCTGTTTATCTGGCACATAAGACAGATACTGGGACAAGACTGGGTGTTGGGGGGAAGGTGGTAGGGTGGTTTGGAACCCCTCTTGGGGACTCATCTTTGGCAGGAGAGTTGTTTCTGCGTTACCTTCTTACTGTAAATATCTGTAATATATTGTAAATTTCTGCTTGTATATTGTACAAAGATGTAAACATAAAGTGTCATTCATTAACTTGCAGCTAGCTCAGTCTAGTCTGGGTGATTTCAAAAGTGTGTGGAGTGGATTACTTCCGAACTACCACACCTAGAAAGAGATTCAGGTCACACTGAAACAGATACATGGTACTACATTGTTTTCATCCATAAATAGATATCTAGAGCAGCTTGGGATTCCTCAGGAAATCTTGTCTGGTTTCCAGGTACCACTCTAGAAGGATCCAGCAAGTTCCATGTGGTATTTTCTGGTCTCAAGTGGTCTGATGTGACTCAAAGTTTTGTGCTACTCTAGGCACCTTGTCCCATTCAAGTCTCTGATGTGATTTGTGAAAAAAAGAACATTCTCTCTATGAATCAAATAATTAGTTGCCAGTCTCAGTAAAACAGGATCACAGCAGATGCTAGTCCAGTTAAAAGACGCACTTCTGCCAATAACACAAGCCATTGAGTTTAAGTAATTTAATGTATGGGCACGATTAAGATATATGGACTGTAGCTGTTGAAGAGCATGAGATTCAGAGCATATCTGCAAGGGGGTGCAAGCCAGGTGCCACAGGTAAGCCCACTTTTGGCTGTGCTTTTATGGAAGGCAGTTGTCCCGTAGTACCTGAGCAGGCTTAGTAGAGCTGGGGTGGTGACAGAGTCTTGACTGAAGTAGCTTGACTACTTTGTAAATAGAAGAAGCAGAACAACATCTTACAGTACATGGGCTGTTACAGCACTGTATTTCCTAGCTGTGGGACTATGTGGGTATTAAAATAAAGCTCTGTAGCTCAGCTGACAGAGACTTGTGCATACATCTAGGTTTGGGAGCTCCACCCAGTGTTCTGCTCCATCCAGTGTTTCCATGTTATTGTTGACAATTCTCATCCAGTAGTAAGACTGAGACCAGTACTAACACTAATATATCTGACACAGTATAAGCAAAGTTCAGCATATTCAGCAAATGTCTTGATCATACCTTGGAGTGAATTTTCTGAAACTTATCTTGGTGCCAGTGATTATGTTGAAAAATATTTTTTTACATCAGATCTGAGAATGGAGGTCAAATACTTGGAAATTTATGTTCTGTTCAATTTACTAATAGTCATTACTTTTCAGTGTAATTTGAAAGCTAGTCTCATTTCCTTGGGAAGATATTCCAAATGCTAGACAAATTAATGGTTTGGGCAAAAACACATGATTCTGTAAAACAGTGTAATTATACCAAATATGAAATTCAAGAGCTCTTAATTCATAGAACAGTTGTGTTAGTTGTGTTTTAATTCCATACATTGCATGTCTGTTTGATATACACACAGCATGTGCATATGAAGGAGTGTGTAGGAGATGTATATGTATTTATATTATAAACACCGTGTCACACTTTCAGAGGATACAGTTAGCAAAAAAAAAAATAAAATTGCTGTGCTGGTGTTTTCCCTGCCCTCCCAGACATAGCAGGGCATGCACTTTTATAGTTTAACAAGCTTTCCTATTAGACTTTGAAAAATGAAGCTAGTTGTTGGCGTACTCAAAGCATATTCAATTAGTCTTGATTTGGTATATTTGATTTAAAGGTTTTTTGTTCCATGTTCTAACTTGACACCTTAGAAATGGAATGAAATTAACCTGTCAGGAAGGATTAATGAACTTATTTTGTTCACTAGTTTAGAGGATTTACACGAATTCCACTGCAGCTGATCTTGCCACTGAACCAATACTCATTTCTGAAAATGGATTAAAGTTCAATCTTATGATATCCTATACCTTCATATACTAATTAACCTTCACTTACCAGAGGAGTGAAAAGAAAATATGTAAATCAGCGGACTACACCGTAGTTTAATTATAATCACATGAACATATTCATAGATTTTTAATATATACACTAAATACTGATTGTCGTAAGCAACAGAAAAAATAGTTTAATGTTAATTAAGCCAATTTTTTATTTCATTAAATATTCTGTAAACTTCTTACATTCAGTACATAAGTATTGACTGACAAGAGGTGTTTCACTGAGAGGCTTAGTGAGCTGTTATTAATATGAAAAAGTGCATCAATATACAGAAGAAGACATTTCTGTAGTTTGCTAGGAAGCTATGAATTATTTCTTAATTCTGAATGTTCTTTTTTTTTTTTTTTTGGTAATAATTATCTTAGTCTAGCTTTGGAAATCTGATAGATGGCATGAATGGAAGGAGTAGGTCTGGGTGGACCTGAAAAACAGTGACTTCATCCTTCCCCATCCCAAGGTCCAGCTGAGGTGAAGTAAGGGATAAATTAAACATCTGATGTTACAAAACACATTTGCTCAAGTTGCCAAGAAGGAAGAACTTCTAAGTTTTATCTTTGTCTGCAATAATTTTCTTCTTTCATATCATATGTAAACATGGACAATAACAAAACAGAAAATATTTGTATAGATGTCATTTTCTCTAAAAGGCATTGAAAATACCTGGGTTAAATAATAAAAAGTATGTCTTCTTTCTGTTCATATGAAATACACAACATCTGGCCTCTATGTGCAAATAATATATTTCTATTTATCCATCTAAAATATAGTAATTAAATCAAATTTCTTTTGCAGTCTCATTTTGATTGAGGTAGTTGACTGACTTGGCTGAGATGCCCCAGTGGCTTGGAAGTGATTAATGTGAAATAAGTATCTTATTCCTGTGTTAGAATCAGTTGACTAGAGACATGTCTGCTTTTAGCAGATGGACACAGTCAATCAGCTGGTTACGTGAGTTGACTATTAATGCCAGGATTACTGCCCAAAATCTATTAGGTTCTGTATCAATTTGATTGTGGTGTGAAGTGCACCTATGGGATAGAAAGGTGAGGAAAATGTGGTAGAATCAGGGTGAAGAAGTTGTTTGGGAAACAACTAGGACTGGTGCTAGATAACAAGTGCAAATGAAGAATAGCAGATGGACTGTGGGATATAGATGAGAAGCCAAAAAAGATACTTTTAACCAAATAGACTATTTGCTGGTGTTTCAATTTAGAACTTTAGTGTTACACTTATTTTGTTTTCAAGCAGATTTGGATTTTTTGTAAGTAGTGCAGAATTTTACCTGTGACAGAAACCAAATTTGTGTACGCATTAAATGAAAGATGTGCTGGTTCTATAGCACAAGTGAATAAAACAGTGATTTCATTATTCAGGCAATGGTTGTAAGTTCTTAAGAAGGTGCATGTCAAAGACTTTGTATTGGAGTAATTCCTAAAGTGACTTCAGTGTACCGACAAATAGGTAGGGTTAAAGACTATTAAAAGAATGGCTCCTTAGTGTATTGTTCTCGCTACCTTCTATTTTAGCATTAATAACACAACTCTAGTTCTCTCATGAAGGTAACTTTTAAATTTAGTAACTTCTACAGGACATTACATCTTGTGAACATTCCTGGCAAGATATTGAAAGTTTTAAAATATAAATTAGCCTGATTATTTGATTAAACCACAAAATAACATATTAATAATATTAGGAAATAAAAGTCTATTATCTAATATATTTCTGAACGCTTATGAGGAATTTGCCTTTAGCTAAGAGAGCTTTTGTGATTTTAGTAAAGTGTAGGTAAAAGAGGCAGGAACTTAGTAACATTTCATTAGCAATTTACACATAGGATTATGACTGTACTTAAATTACAGGCTACTCAATACTTCAATTAATACTTTCTGTCTTCAGTAGCAAAAGTTACTCATTCAGTCAGCCCAGTCACTTCTGTTGCTGGACAAGGGCAAAAATAAGCTCCTTAGGGCCTATCTACTTTACAACATAATGATTTCAGTTTCTACGGAATGAATAGAAATATCTTCTAATCATGTTGCGCTACTCCTCTGCGTCACCCCTTTGTGCTACATATGGTCTAAGTTCTCCCTATCTCTCCAGTTAACTTGTGTTGTCATGCGAGGAATGGCTTAATCTTTTCGGATGTCCTTTTAAGTGCCTGCTGGATAGACAGCAAATGCAGAACATGGACTTGTGCACTGGTTACCTGAGACCAAGCTTAGGCAGACAGGAAGGCTCATGGGAAAGCTTCAGTTTAATATTTCCCTCTGTAAGCCACACTGGGACTGTTATCTACAGTTTAACTGTACTTTCAGATATCTCCAGGTACATTCTTTAGTCACAGTGGATCTTGCTTATATGTGTTTCTAAACCAGCAGCTCCCTTCAGTTTCCTCATGTCCTCTATTACCTTTGCTGGTATTACAGCTATTATTTCTTCCCATTGTGGTAGTCCAGAGATGCCCTAAACTAAGACTTACGCTAAGTGTATGGACATACAAGGTCATGTTAGTGCTTCTTGAAGCAAGATCTGAAGAATCCTTTCTTCTATTTGCCATTTTACCTTCTCATTGACCTGTAATTTTTTCCACTGAATGTAAAATTTCAAGACCTTAGAGTGTTTCTTATTTGCACTGGCCACTTCTGAAATGGTGGAAAAATGTGTGTCTGATAATGAGGGTCAAGTGAAAAATGTGTGGATGATTGATTTTATGCCTATTTTAGTAAAATAAGATAATTTTGAGATATTAATTAATGGTTTCAATGTGATTTTACTCTGGGACAAATTCGATGTGTAAAATTAAATATGTTTGAATATCTTTTTTAGAATAAAGGCCTTGCTCTGAGGTTTAAAAGATAATTAAAATCATATTTTCTTATCTTAAATTTCAATTATTTCACATAGCATTAGGATTATGAAAATAAAGGTCATGTCCAGATGCAGGCAGCGAGGGTTGTTTTCTATGGCTTGTTTTTTGGGTGTTTATAATTTATAACAAGATAAGCAAAAGAATATTACAATAGTATAAATGCTTTGCAAAGTGGAATAATCAAAGCATTTGCTGTTTCTTAGTATTTCCTCTTTGGGAACTGTGAAAAGACAACACAGGAATGTGGAGAGATAGAATTCCTTCATTAAAATTGCAGAGGTTCCTGGGGCCAGGAAAGCAATTTGTGAAGGCACATAGGTAAACATTTTGCACAGAGGAAATTAATAAAACATTCCCCAGTGGTTATGAAACAGGGTTGCTAAAATATTTTCCTCACTGTGCACAGGGTAATGAGGTCACCATAGCAGAGAGTTGTACACTTGTACCACAATGACACAATGGTTCGGGGCTTTCAGCAGCATCTGGCACCTTTTTGCACCTCTTCCCAGGGATAGGGTGGCCTGCAGAGCAACTGCTCCCAGCCTCAGGCGTTTCCCATGAGACTGCTGCCGTAGTTACAACCATAGGAATTTGGAGTTTTCATACATAGGTACACATCATCCAGGAGCCAAATGCATTACTTGCCTGTAGTGGAAAATTCTCTTCTTACTCCTGCTACTCCAGATGTAAATTTTCTTCTGCTAGTCACTTACATACAAGTGCAAAATGGAACATATAATCTACTGAAACAGATACTCTCAAAAATACTCACAACAGTACAATCAAGCAAAATATGACCACCTTTTCAAAGTGCAACTGACAATAACTTTTGAAGAAAAACTGGAATAACAAAAACCCCAAACTGAACTGGACCAAACAAACAACAAACCAAAAGAAAATAGTAAAACTGTGAGAAGTGTCTCAAATGCTTTCACAATATGTGTGCTGAGGATTGGGGCTGTTGTTGTTACTATAGTTGCTAATAAATGAAGGATTTTAAAAGACAGATTTTCAATTTAAAATCTTACCTTCCAATGCCAAAACTGATACTATTTTTTGAAAAAGATGAGTAGAGACAAAATTTGCATTAGAGGTCTTACATTTCATGCATTAACATGCTTGATATTACATGCACAGAAAAATAGAAAGACTTATTTTCCCTTTTTAAAAAAGTGTATTGTTATTACTTTAAAACGATTATATTGTAAGTAGGTTAATGTTATCTGGTGAATATAAAAGGAGGAGAGAAGAGTGGAAGCATGTAAATTGGATGAAGTCTACTTCTGCTTTAGAGAAAAATGTCATTAAAAGGAAAATAGAAGAAAACTGCTAAGTGGAAAAAAGAGAAAATAAAATGGATGTATGTGTAAAAATGGAGACAGAGAAAGATCTGTTAAACAGGAAATTTGGATTAGATGAACATGAATGGTTTGATTGTTTCTAACTTGCTGTGGAACCCATCTGCTGGAGATTAGGCTTTTGCTTTCTGCAGTCTCCCCTTGGGTTTTACCAAGTCTGCTTGGACAAGTTCAGAATGCTTACCAAGTATGAGCTTTCTTTGTAGTCATGTTCATTGGAATAATTAGCAATTTGCACATCGGAATTACAAATCAGTAATGAACGACCTCTTTACTCAGTATACGACATAGTAAAAATTGTGCTGGTGAAGCTTCAGCTTTCCCTAGAAGTGAGAAATGATCATTTTTCTAGAAAGTGTTGAAATGGTTACCCAATCATCTCTCATTTTGCTTGGCTTGCTGCAGGCCAAATCAGTGTTTTAAAACGCTCCTTGAAAACTGTAAAAAAAAAAACCAATTAAATTTGTTCGTATTTTACCAAGAGGACACTGAGATGTGAAAATTGTTTGAAGCATGGCCGCCTTTATATGCAATGCTTTATCATTTTCTTGCATTTTCACTTCCAGCAAAAACGGGAATACAACCTTAATTTTGATCTCTCTGGGTATGAGGTGAGAAGATGTTCAATACTGCAAATGTATTACAAGGCAGATGCTACCTTGCTGCACAACATAAGAGCACAATACGTATTTCTAATCAAAACGTTTGGTTAACAAGAAGGTCAAAGAATCAATTAGAGGCAGAATACAGTTTTATTGTATACCATGTACTATTTGACTACAATACAAACTGACACCACGGTGATTTCTGCTTTTGGAATCACAAAGGTGACCTAGGGCACTCATCAAGCTTAGTTTGACCCTGACAGCTTTTGACCAGCTATTTGTTGTCATATCTTTCTGACTGAACAATATGACAAATATACACAAGACCTCACGCTCAAATGCTGTATTCTGTGAAGTGAGACAGATTTTGACCTTTAATTGGTAGAGGTCCCCGGGTCATGGAACTCCACATCTGCTATCTTTCGTGTCTTGTAGTGGACAAAAATTCTGTTAACTGCTGTAGCAGTATGTGCTCCCAGAACAGGAAAAATGAGGTTTCATTTAAATGGTATTGGAAGATGTTATTCAATAAGACAGTCCTTTTTTATACAAAAAAGGAATTATTCTAGCTTTATAGGACAGAGGTTTTGCTCCAAATAATAAGCCTCTAATGTTTCATATTATTCTCTACTGATGCAGGAGCCTAACCTGACAAAACAAAAGAAAGAATTTGGACTGCTTGTTAAAATAGACAGATAAATAAATAAATAAATACTTTGTCTAGGCCTAGAGCATATTTACACATTTTTATTAAATAGATGTCTATGAACAGGTTTAGAAGTTAGCCTTTCAAGTGAGAAGGAAAAAAAAATACTGTTTTTTTTTTTTTGGGTGTAGCAATAAGCAAAATGAGAACAGTATTATATTTATTTTATTTTGCTTTCATTTGCCATAAAATAAAAATTGGTTGAGCCTTGGAATATAATTTCTTTACTTGATTTCCCTCTGTTTTGTGTTTGCTCATATATTTCCCTGCATGTGAAGCTGGTGCCTGAGTACATTGAGTTGTTTACTGCTATTCTGCCTTTCTGAATACTAATGCAAACTATAAGCTGAGAGAAACTGTCTCAGAGGATTTAAGAAGTGTAGAAAGGCTGGAGAGATGACTGGTGGAAAGAAAGTCAGAAATCAATGAGCAGCACAGCAACAGAGGACAGTTTATAAATGAGCATGTAGAGTATCAACAACATAGGACTATGTGGCTATTCCTGCTCTTTGACTGCTTTTGTGAAGCCTTTAAAGGGTGAGCTGACTAGATGACTATCCTGTGATCTTGATTCCTTTTGCCTTATAGCCTTCCCAAACACGACAGATCCAGGAAGGCATGAAGAGGGTGATTTCCTAGATCCTTGAACAAAGAAGACATTTACAAGGTACCATTCAGCAGCTCTTTAGTACTAGAGTTTCTGACCTCCTGCTCATAGCAGATAAAATTGTAGAAACATAGAATGGTATAGGTTGGAAGAGACCTCAAAGATCATCCAGTTCCAACCCTCTGCCATAGGCAGGGACACCTCCCACTAGATCAGGATGCTCAAGACCTCATCCAGCCTGGCCTTGAACACATCCAGCAGCCACAACCGCCCTGGGCAACCTGTTCCAGTGTCTCACCATCCTCACTGTGAAGAACTTCGTACTGACATCCTGTTTAAATCTCCCCTCCACCCAATTTGAACCCATTCCCCCTTGTCCTGTCATTACAAGACCTTGTGGATAGTCCCTCCCCAGCCTTCCTGTAGGCCCCCTTCAGATACTGGTTACTATACGGTCTCTGTTGCTTTACTCGGAAGGCGTGACGACGTGGTTCAAGGGCAACATGACAGCCAAACCCAGGCTGTTCGGACCATAAGTTACAGACATCAATGTGATGGATAACGAATGGCGTTTATTGCAATGTGGCAATACTTTTTATAGTCTACAAAACGTCACTTCTGTCTGCCTACGTCCTAACTCAAGGCTATTTGCTATAGGGACGAGGTCTGTCTTTCCGTACAACGCGATATTTTCCGAACGCCAGACCCTGACTACAACAGGTCTCCTCAAAGCCTTCTGTTCTCCAGGCTGAAAAACTCAACTCTTTCAGCCTGTCCTCATAGCAGAGCTGCTCCAGCCCTCCGGAGCCATCTTCATGGCTCTCCTCTGGACTCTCTCCAGCAGTCCCATGTCCTTCTTGTGATGGGGGCTCCAGAACTGCACACAGTACTCCAGCTGGGGTCTGATGAGAGCAGAGTGAAGGGGGAGAATCACTTTCCCTTGCCCTGCTGGTAATGCTTCTCTTAATGCAGCCCAGGACACAGTTGCTATCTGAGCCGTGTGTGCACACTGTTGGCTNCTCTAGCAAATTGACTGTGCCACACGGCTTGGTGTCATCTGCAAACTTGCTGAGGGTGCACTCGATTCCTCTGTCCATGTCACTGACAAAGATGTTAAACAGCACTGGTCCCAGCACTGACCCCTGAGGGACACCACTTGTCACTGGTCTCCAGGTGGACATTGTGCCCTTGATCATTGCTCTCTGCATGCAACCATCCAGCCAATTCCTTATCCAAAGATCACTCTTTTGCCTAGGAGGACCCTCATCAGTAAGTGTTATTTGGCTCCTTTTCCCTTCTGCTCTTCCCCAATTTTGCTGTTCAACTTTCATTGTTCCCATTTTCATGTCTGCTACCTACTTCCCTTTCCAATGGTTCTTCCTTGGGTATCTGCCTGTAGTGGAGGCTCATCATAGACTCAGTCTCTCTCTCTCTCTCTCTTTTTGGTTTTTTCTCCTGGAGGCTCATCATAGACTCAGCCTCTCTCTCTCTCTCTTTTTTTTTTTTCTTTTTTCCTTTTTTCTCCTGGAAATCTGTATCATTAAATTATTATTTTTCTTCTGATTTGTCAAGAATGTCCTAGAACATTCTTCTGTCCTACCTATCCCACTAAGAGAGGATAGAAGGACTACAGTGTATTAACAGGTGATTTACAATATATGTGGAAATATATAGACTTACTTGATTTAATTTAGGCCGTGATGTGTCGTTTAAAAAGATCTCATAAAACGCTGATTCTGACATTAATAGAAATCGAGAGAAATTTGAACATCTTCATATTATTTCTTTCTTTTTCCAAGCAATTTTAATGTAAAATATATAATGATTAATGGCAACGACTTATGGTATGAGAATGTCTAATGCATACAATGTAGTCAGCACAAAGTATTTTTCACTTAGATACAGTTCCTCTATGAAGTCTTTAACCTTAATTGTCTTAATGATATTAAAGATGATAGTAAACATATACATGGTGTCTATTTTTTACCAAGGATTTTAAGGGTCAGGCTGTTGTTTAATGTGGAAGTTAATTCTAGAAACAGGATTTAAAAAAAGCTTTGACAGTAAAACTTTTAAAATACAAGCCTGAGGGTTTTTTCCAAAACTAGCATCAGCTGGGTAATACAAAGGCATTTACAGAGATTTGCAGTGAGTGATACTAGAAATATAGAAGAAAACTGCAGTGTGAAACTGAATGAGGAGAAAAGGAGCCCATAAACCAAATATTTAGTAGAATGTAGAAACCCAGAAAGCAGAAAATAAGGCATTTGTTTGCATCGTTATAAGGACTTGAAAGTAGATTTGTGTCATCAGAAATACCACAATTCAAAATCTTATTCCAAGTGAAAGCTGTGGTAACAGTCTTGATGAAGTGTATGCTGATGAATACTCTGTAAATAGTAATCATTTGCAATTATTGATAGTAGCTGGATATTGTGTCTCTCTGGTTTATGACTGCACTTGATTCAAGAATGATGTGAAAGGATTCTTCTATCCAGTAATTTGGCTTCTTGTCCTAGCTAACACTGCATGAAAGTATCTTCCCAAACTTTTCACAGCTTAAAAATATTAGTTTGGATTATTTATTTTATTTTTTTTTAAAAATGAAAGTCCAAGCAATTAGGCTGCCATCTTCTGAATATACTATCTGCCTCTGATTGGACACTATGCATTTTTGTTCTGAAATATTAATGGTTTTATACAATTGTCTAAAGATATGTTTCTCTTTCAGATACCTTGTCTTAGCCACATGGGACTGATGGGTGCCATTAAGCCCTATGGGACACTTGTGTCATTCTGAAAAGGCAGCTATAGTATCTTGTATGATGCAGTATGTCAGTGTCAGGCAATTAAGCAGCTTGCTCGGAAATGCTGACTGTGAAAACAATCATATCAAGAACGTTTCTTCAAGCAAAATTAAGATTTTTTTTCCCCATAGATTCTAATTCTACTTTCTGTTAGAATGCACATGGTAACACAAAAGACTGCGTAGGTGTAGATATGCAATCATGCTGTGGAGCAACATCAGAAAACGAGTCCGAGTTGGGCTTTTGCCAGACCACTTAATCGGAGTCTATTCTCAAATTGCCCAGAAGGAGTGGAGGATTGAGAACAGTCTTCAGTTGTAATTGATGACCTCTTTCTGAGCCACTGTCCTTCCCAAAGCAAAGATATTTGTGTACAGATGGATATGTGAAATATCACCTGTTAAGTGATCTTGGAAATCACTGAGTCTGAAGTGCCTGTGTGAGTAGGTCCCGTTGCAATGGAGTGGGAATAACACAGTCTCTGCAACAGTTAAAATGCTGAATAGGTCACTTATTTTGGAAGGCAGCACATAGACCCAAATATTCTCATCTACAAAACATGCCACATTCAAAAACTTATGTTATTACCCCATTCATTCTGAGATGTTCATCCTGGCAGAAAGAAGGTACAAAACAACAATTAGAACAAATCACAGCTCCTTATCTTTTAGTTGTGTAGAAATTCATGCTAAAGCACATCACTATGGATAGTTTTATGCTGGGTTTCCTACTATCTTTATGTTAAGTATAGAATTTTAGCAATTGCTACAATTCTAGCTCACTCAAGGGTCCTAGGACAAATTTGCCATCTGCTGTTTATTATTTTAGTTGTGAATTTATGTCTTGCAGATATTATATTCTACATCTAATTAATTATACAAAGTTCACCTAGATCCCAGGAATATATATATATATTTCAGACAGAAAACAGGAAAAGATTTTTATATATCCTTTCAAAACTGATAGAAAAATAGAATCCCTCCGTGCTCTCTTAATCTCCTGCTTTTACCTTTCCATTGGATGTAATTTCCCAATTCTGTTATACCATGTACCATGCCCTACATACTCTATCCTTCAGACTAACTCCTCCAACATAAACATGGGAAACAAATAATTCTGTCTTGATAGTCCTCAAGGTTTTATGATTTCATCTTCCAAAACATAGTTTTAAAATTCATTTTCCTGAGACAATATTAACTGTTTCCCTTTGAATTCTAGCTTTATTCTGTTTCATTAAGTCGAGTTGCAATAAGAGATGCTGCCCTTTGACTTATGAATTGCAGTTGTTGCTTATTCCTTTTTATCTAGCATTTTAACCTAATTTACATTTTACTTACATTCAGGAGAAATCAATTTAGTAGCCCCGAATGGTTTTGATATAAGATCAGTACTCAGAATAACAGCGCAAAAACAACTGAAAATATGTTTCCAAACCACCTTAATGCATTTTCTCTTTACTGTAAGAAGTAAAATGTGTCTGCTTGGCATTCCTCAACAAGTGGCATTTCATGATAGAGCAAGAAGTTAGCAGAGCATTCTCCAACAACTAGCATTTTGTGATAGTAAGAAGTGAACAGTGTTACAGTGTTGCTTGTAGTTAACATATGTGAAATCAGATTCTAGGTAGTTGGGTTTAAACACTGAAATAGGCATGCCTTTTTGCCATAAATGATATTGAAATATTATGTAGTTTCATATTTATTTTAGTTTTCTTTAACTTCCTGCTCTCACACCATTTTCTGTGCTTTCTCACTTGCTCAGATGTTTCCACAGAAAGAAAGTACTACATTTTGCTCCAATAGGAGTGACTTTACTTCTCAATATATAATTCTAAAGGAAATTTACTGTGGCTAAAATATTTGGAATTTTTTCACTAAATATTTTCAGCTCTTGGTGTAGAACTTCAGGAGCTCAGGTCTGGGCTCTGCTTGTCCTGCCCAGAGCCAAGTATGTCCTTAGGGTGCAAGCCCCTGGCCTTCTCTGGCATGGATCCCTGGGGCTCCCAGGTAAAGGCTTTGGGGGCATCAGAGGGATGCAAACCACCATTTAAATGCTATGCACAATCACACTTGTACCTATGATTTATTCAGGATTCAGAGTCTCTTAGGAAGAACTGATGTGGCAAATAAAGATGTGAAAAGCAGACGTTTTACTCACTTTTTAATACTACTTTCAATCTGCAGCTGATCAAAATCCCTCAATAAACAAGATCAATTTGATGCATACATCTGTTCCATATCCATCTGATAATATCAGTGGTGTCTTGTTCAATTGTTTGAGGCTCAGAGCCTTCATCATCTGCAAGATCAGATCCTTGACTCTAACCAGATGGTGGCATTGTAGCATTACAGCAGTTTTCTAAAGTTACCATAATTTCACTTGGGGTAGTCCAGAAAGCTATGAAAAACAGAGAATACATTTTAAAGTGGAATAACTGGAGAATTTAGTAAAAAAAAAAAAAAAAAGATGATTGTACATCTAGACATGAAAGATGATGCACAAGCAGAGGACTCATAATCACAAACAATAATGTTATATTTAAAGAATAATTAATGTCTAGGAAAATCCAAGCAGGCAGTGATACTTAGTTTGCTCATGGACATCTGCAGTATATAGGAATATTTTTGAGCTATTGGTTGGAAAAGAAGTTTGAGAAAATGGAGGAAGAGAATTATGCTGGAGTTGTCTTAAAAATACATTAAATCTAATAATATCAAACTAGAGAAATAATATAAATTTATTATACCTATTTTGTATGTATAATTTTTCTTTTTTTTTTTTAATATTTTTTAAATCAAGAAAGCCATGATATGATATTGCTGCATAGAAACATGAAGTGGAAACTTAATAATTAAAAAACTGAATCTACTGTGTTATTTCACTGTCACTTTCCATAAATTATTAACTTCCTCAGCTTTATTCTCTTCAATTCTGAAAAAGAAAGGAGGTAATGCTGTAATGCTTTCAACACTGAAAGGACTAATTCATTAACACATGCAAAGTATGGTGTAAAATACTATGTGGTAACATTTTACTATGTTGTTCAGAAATTAAGGTTACGGGAGAATCACTGTGAAACCCGTCTCCTAACCTGCTATGTTTTCTGGTTTCTCAGTACTTGCATGTGTTAACCATATGCTTGCACCTGCTGCATTTACATTTGTGCCCACAGGCCACTCACACCCTGTTCTGCCCAGTTCAGACTTGTGACTAATCTGTTTTCAGAATAATCTCACCACCAGCCTTTCTTTTTCAATGTGCATTCACCCTGGTAAGGCCTGAAAACATACTGCAATCTCAAAACCCACTGTGCAGAGAGAAAGAATTTTTGAGGTGTCCAAGAAGTCTAAACCCTCCAAAGCAGCACAACAAAGTCCAGTCTAGGTACTGATGTCACCACTTGGGTGGAGCGGTGTCCTTCCTAAGACCGTTTTCTCTGAATGGTTTATAAAGATTAATTAAATTTCAGCCATACTCTGTGAAGAAGTCACAGTTGCCACCTCAGAGAGATTTTTTGAATGGTGGGATTTTGCACAGCAGCTTGATAAGAGGAAGAACTTTATCTCTCCCACTTAGCCACAGTCCTACCTGATCTCTGATCTGCTGCCTGCATCACTTGCCTATTTCATGGTAGTTGAGCAGCTAATCAAGGATACTGGAAATCAGGTAGAAAATTTGAGGGATAGAAGGAAACTGTAGGAATGGAATGCCAAAAAAGCACATCCGTTTTGAGCAAGTCAGCCTACTAACTGTTACTTTCTTTATGAAGTACCCAGATGCCCATGGGAAGATGAGGAATCTCTGTTGCTAGCCTCTGAAAGCTGGGGAAAGACCACCATAGAGGAATGGAACTGAACTGAGAAGACGGAATAACTGAAATAGAGGCTGAAGTGGTAGGGATGATTTTGAGCTTGTGATATGCTACAATGAAGGATAAGATGTGCTGGAACACCAAGGGCTCAGATCTGCTATCTCAATTTATTGTCAGAGAAAGCAATGATAGTGTTTACTTGCCTTCATGAGTACAGCCAGACTGGATGAGAAGAAAATGAAAAATGAAGACATGCAAAATATTATGAAGCGAGTTGAACTTCTAAAATCTACTGATTCTGGAAGGGACCATCTTCTCCTCATCATCCCTTTTACTTGTGTTTATTTGTACAGGAGATTAATGTAGTTGCTAGATGTACTTTTACTCTAGCTAGCTTGAATTTAGTTACAAATGCATAGTTCCTCTAAAGCAAAATCACTGAAAAGAGTGTCAGCGTGAAATACCACCAGATTTCATGGTGGGACTACAGCCACTAGTGTATGGAGCCTCTGACACTGGCAGGGTAAATCTCACAGCTTTTTTTCCAGATGCCATATGCTGATTTACTCTATAGGTTATTTTGCTGTGCCCTGTGGCTCTGACTTGTGCAGCCAGTCTGAATTTGCATGCTCAGTAGGAGGTTTCACTAAAACCCAGTGAGGCAGAAACAGCCTCCTGAAGATTTGGCATGTTAGCATGAGTTTCAGCCCATGCCCTTTGTGGAGAGTGAGCTTCTGAAAAACATGTTACATTACCAAGCTAAGGCATTTAATGCATGGAAGAAACTTGAATCAGGGACTACTATAGGTCACCAAAATGGTGATTTTTTTCTGTGATCACTTTGTAAGGAATTGTGATAGACTGGGCCAAAAAATCTGCTAGATTCGACCCCAACTTCTTGTTTTAACTGAAATGCAACAGCATTAGAATAATTGAGGGGTGGAGGGAAGGTATTTTTTATGTCACTGTAGTAAGTGAAGGGGCTAGAATATGACTTGAGATTTGCCATTGCTTTTTATCAAAGTTCTGGATTAGGGAATTGAGTGCACCTGCAGTAAATTCGCAGATGACACTAAGGCAGAAATGTTTATCTTTAAGATAAAGAGGGTCTTTAAGATAAAGTAAGGCTCTACAGAGGGATCAGGACAGGCAGGATTGGTGGCCCAAGGTCAGTTGTATGAAGTTTAACAAGGTCAAGTGCCAGTTCCTGAATTGGGATCACACCAACCCCATGCAATGCTACAGGCTTGGGGAAGAGTGGCTGGAAAGCTGCCTGGCAGAAAAAGACCTGGAGGTGCTGACCAAGTCAGCTGAATAGGAGCCAGCAGTATGGTTAAGTGGCCAAAACAGCCAACAGCATCCTGGCCTTTATCAACAGTAGTGTTGTTAGCAGGAGTAGGGAAGTGATCATGTCCCTGTACTAGACACTGATGAGGTCACACTTTGAATACTGTGTTTGGTTTTGGGTACTTCCCTACAAAAAGAACATTGGGGTACTGTTGTTAGTCCTGATAAGGGTAACTAGGCTGGTGAAGGGCATGGAGAACAAGGCTTATGAAGAGCGATGGGGGAACTAGGATTATTTTGTCTGGAGAAGAGGACACCAAGGGGAGACCTTATTGCTCTCTACAACTACCTGAAAAGTGGTCGTAGTGAGGTGGGAAGACAGTTTCTTCTCCCAAGTAACTAGTAACAGGACAGTAGGAAATGGCATCAAGTTGCACCAGGGGAAGTGTAGACTGAATATGAGGAAAAAAAGTCTTTACTGGAACAGTGGTCAGGCTTTGTAATGGATTGTCTTGAGAGGTGGTGGAGTCATTGTCCCTGGAAGCGTTCAAAAAAGATGTAGACATGGCACTGTGGGACGCTGTTTAATGGCAGTGATAGTGTTAGGCCAATGGTTAAACTCAATGATTTCACAAGTCTTTTAAAACCAAAACAATTATTTTGTGATTTGACAGCAGCCCACAAACCTGTACTATATCTGGAACTGTAAGCTCACCACTTCTTCAGCTTTTTGTCTCTGTGTTTTCTATGCCAGAGTGTTACATGACTTTAAGGTGTAGATGGGGACCCAGGTGTTGCTTCTGACTAAAAGCTTCTCTGATGGAACTTCCTGACTCGTTTCCCTGATTACAAAGACAGAGGGTGTTAAACACATCAGAAAAAGAACAAAGGACATTATCTATCCATACTTAATTAATGGCTGAAATGCACTCAAGCCTGGCTAGCTGAACCAGAAGACTGTGAGGGTGATAGTGTTTTAATTTATGTAATTATGAAATGTAATTAAAGGTGTTTTTTTTTCCTCCTGATTTGGATGTTCTAGAGAAGCATATATGGATTTCTTTACAGCTACTGTATTTTAATAGGTGTAAATACATCATGTGATATATATTTAAAATATAGAAGGTAGTCTGATAAATATGCAGTCTTATATCATCTTAGCTTTAGTTTAAATGTCATTGAATGAGCAGGCTTTCAACTCCATCATCTTCAGTGGTTACATTATTGGATTTTTTTTAGCAGTTTAAATTTTCTGTTACATGAATTCTATCTATTCATCAGGTTAAAATGTGGCTCACAGTTCACCTTGTTACTGTATGTTCTGCATGAATTCAGTAACCCTTTCAGTTCTGTAAAGCTTTTTAGTATGAAGAATCAGGAAGAGATTAAATCTGTTTATAAAAGGCACTTGGACACGTTCTAATTAAAATAACGATCATGTGTTAGTATAATAGTTGTGGTGAAATATCAGTGATTTTTTATATCTAGCTTGTAAAATTTACCCAGGTTATCTTACAACAGAACAAAAACATTTTGGAAAATACATAGCTGTAGTGCATTAATACTATTTTCCTGTACCAGTGTAATTAAAATCATTACATATTGCAGTGCAATATTTTCCCACAAAACACTTCAGAACCCTTGTATTAGGAGTACTTTGATAAAATTAAGTAAAATATAAAGGATCTGTAAAATACCAAGGCCTTAGTGGGGGAGAAAGAGGAGATATTGTTGCTATAAGGTTAGCTACATACTTGGAACCTGTTATTCAAAGATATAACATGGACAGAGGTTTTTAAGATGCTTTGAAAATTACAATTACCTTGTAAAAAAAATGGTTTAGTCTTTAGGTGCATTGCTTCACTAAGTTTGTAGTCATCCCACAAAGACTTATATTCCGTATCCTGTACTTAAACAGTTTTTATGTCTATAAAGCCCCATCTGAATATTTAGTTCCTTCACATGTTTTACTGTGCTGAGGAGTTTAACACCAGTCTGATGTCCTAATTCAAGCTTCAGTGACCATATTGGAAAGGGTCTTGGCTGGCCTTGAATCAAATTCCAATGCTCTGATATGAATTAATGAAAATATTTAAAGTGTATCCTTAAAAATGTGCTTATATCAGATCCTAATAATCCATATGGGACTCAAATTCTTGCTGAGCTTGTTTTCCAAAATTAAACCTTAACTCAGTTATCCCAAGTGATATTTTATGACAGCTTTGCAGTTAGATTCTTCTACAATTTGTTGACATGTAAAGCCTGAAGCTTTCAAAGAGTTGGTTTAGATTTCATCTCACAGGTCTTCTAAGTTTACTAAACAGTTGTGGTTATGATGCATCAGAAATATTTTTGATTGTACCTCACCATTGTTTATGAGAATAGTGAAGATGAAAAAAAGAAGAATTGTCGTGGAGTTAGTTAGATGTGACACAGAGAATATATGTCAGGAAAATAATTTACTTGTAAAAGAGAATTCTATGCTTATTTTTTCTTAAAATGAGAACAATACTAGCCGTGTTTATATTTTGTTTTCAATGAATTTGAAATTCTGAGTTATTTATTGATATTGGAAAAAACCCCCCAACCCTAAATATATAGACTGTGTACCTAAAGTAAAAAAAAAGTGAATGTAGAGCACAGAACACTGTTCTTGTGTAGATGAGTGCATCTAATACTAAAATTTCTGCCTTTTCTTTTTCTTTTAAAAATTTCCTATCCCTCAACCCTGTTTCCCAAACTGTATAGAAGAACAGTATGGGATCAGTAAGGTGATAAAACACATGCACTAAGCTTTACCAAGGTAAGGGTTGTGACTGAATTCTCTCACTAGGGTGCTTGTGATTGGGCAGCTGAAAGTATCTTTCAGGCTATAGGTCAAGGAAACTCTTCAGAACATGCTGAATCAATTCCTTTTTGGGAAGACCCTATGCACAAGACTAAATTTAAGCACGCATTTGAGTTCCATTTATCTCAATGGAGATGGAGGTGGGGAGATTCAGATTGGATGTGAGGAGGAAGTTCTTCACCATGAGAGTGGTGAGGCCCTGGAATGGGTTGGCTAGGGGGGTGATGGGGTCCATTTACCTGCAGGTGTTTAAGGCAAGGCCAGATCCAGCCTCATCTAGGGTAGGCTGTCTCTGCCCATGGCAGGGGGTTTGGAACTAGATGATCCTTGTGATCCCTTCCAACCCTGACTGATTCTATGATTCTATGATTCAATGGCATTTAAATACATCAATTTAAATATTCTCTTGAATAGAGACATTTCTTTTAATGGAGACAGATTCAAAACTATTAGTTTTGTGTGTTCCTTTAATTCGTTTAAATTCAGTGGACAAATAAGGAATTTTCCTTGTGTGGAATGTTTTAAGATCACATTATATCATACTGTGTTCCACTAAATAACAGTTTAACTGTTTTCCATTCAGCAGTTAAAATGCTTAGTTGTATGAAGCTGACCAGGCCTCTGGAAAAGAAAGCAGTGGTGGAAATGCAGCTGCCAGCCACCTGATTGATGTTTTCCAGTGCATGTGTGTTCTCAGATCTGCCTTTCTGCAAGGAAATATGTACGTATGATAAAACTTTGTGAGTGAGTTTCACCTCAGTCACCTTTAGTTGTTAAAAGCTGTATGAAAAGCCTTAACAGGTCACCTATATTCTTCTGGTAAGAAATGGAGAGATTTTACTGTCCTTGCTATATACTCACTGAAAATGTTGTTGCACAAGTACTGCAAAATATACACTCCTCAGTAGTGTTGAGAGAAGGGAATGGTGAAAGTGTTAGTGTGCCACTAACGTGAATATATAAGCATGCATTTTTAGCTGTTCATCATACTTTATCTGCTAGTCTTAATCTTCCCCCACTCAGCTTGTCTTGAAGTTCTTCAAAATCAGAGCACAGAGTACTACTTTTACATTCTTTGATCCATTATAATGATATGACATTTTTTTGTAAGAGCCTTGCAGTCTCAAGGTGATAAATAAATTTACTTTTGCTAAAGGAATCAATCACAGAAGTCAGAGGTCAGTGAATCTGTTTTTCTCACTCTTGCAAGCATGGAATATATTCACTCATAACCAATCCCACAATAAATTTTATCCAGAAGCTTGAGAAGAAGGTAAACATTGATACATTTGGCAGACAGCAAAGTATTTTGGTCTTTTAATGTTTACATTATTTCAATTAAACGCTATAATTATTTTAGGGGAATTATCTTCAATACAAGAAAGCTTCCTCAGGTTAGGTTTTCACAAATCAACGAATATCATACAACGTGTATTTTAAAACAAACCATATCAGTATTGCCTTTCAAGTATATACATTTAATTTACATTTACTGCACTGAGTTTAGATACATTCCTTAAAATCAGCATGTCCTTTCAAATCTCTGTATCTGCCTCTGTGTAAGTATTAAATGAAACCATATTTCCTTTGATTTAAAAACCAAGTACATTGCTTTACTTGAACAATGCATAATAATGTGTTACTTCACTGGGCGATGGATTGTCACCTGATCCTTTCTTGCAAAGTATTGCATTCTCCACTCTTAAGAGTTAAAATGCAGTTTGCATTTCAAATATTTTACATATTCTACAGGAATAGATGAAAAATATGGAGGCACCATATAGGAGTATGTAAGACCAAGACTCTTGATAAACCATCTATACTCATTGTCATGAGAAGTTGGTAAAGTATAACCAAAAGAAAGAAAAGAAAGAAACATACATTCATGAACAGTACATAGAAAGAAAGAGTAGTTAAGGTTAGCAATGGGAGATACTGTTCCTTAGTGCATATAGGCATGACCTTGAAAATTATGGTAAAAGGTAGCTGAGCAGTTTTATGAATATGCATGGCAGATGTCGGCACTTTAACGATGCTGCTGAAATGGGCTGAAGTAAGATGTTTGGTTGCCTGCAGAACACGGCATTGGTTGTTTCTGCAATTTCCTTCTCGTGTCAGCTGCCTCCTCCAGGAGAATCTTGCCTTCACGGAAATGAAATGGGGGGTTGTTTTCAGGATTAGGCTCCCATTTTGACTCTTACCTTGTTCGTGTGAGACACAGTACTGAAAATTCTCAATCATGGAGTACCTGGATCACTTCAGACCAACAGGATTTTCCAAACCAAGTATAGACAATTTTTAAGCTATATTTGTCATGAGAGAGCAAGCCCAAATTTTTCACATACTAGTAGGTTGGCAGGACCAGAGTTTTTTTGTGATATTGCCTCAACTACAATATCAGTTTTTTCCCAACAACTTTTGAGTTTGTTTACCATAGTAGAAGCAATACAGAAAGTAAGATACAGCAGCAACTTTGAAAGAGAGACTATGATTCTTTCTATCTATCTATCTCTCTCTCTCTCTCTCTCTCTCTCTCTCTCTATCTATACATACATACATACATACATACATACATACATACATACATAAGATTTTGGGACTTGATTCTAACATGCCAAGCCCTGGATTTTCTTGTAGAATGGCAATTTTGTAATTCTAAAACTTTGTGCAGTTCAAAGAAATATTCCAGGCAATCGGGCAAGCTATGATACATTTCTCATGCATATATACATCTGACTTCCTCTGACCTTGTTGTACTGATATTCCACCACCCAGAGCTGAGAGCTGTGAAGGGATGAATGATTCCCATCTACCTCTGACAAATGCTAAGCTCTGTCACAATTCCAGTACACCTTTAGTAATAAAGACTGATATCTAATAATCCAAGAGATCTGAGACAGAGTTATGTGCAAAAGCAGACAGTTTTATATCTTATGAAAAGTGTGAAAGAGGGAAGAAATATGTGAGACATGGCTAAAAGGACTGCAACTGTAGAGTGGATGGACTTTCTGGTATGGAATGGCATCTTTTCTAGTGGGGGATGGAACTTGTTTCATATTGTTAACTCCTTGAGTGCTTATAACAGCAATGAGTTTTTATGTCATGGCACCAAACATGTTCTTATTTTCTGACTGCTGACAGATACAAAAAAGTATGCAACCAGAAAAAGCCCATGTCAAGTATGCAATTAGATACTGTCACAGGGAAGTATCATAGGTAAGTATTTATGGATGTAATTGTAAATGAGCAGAAAATACGTATTTTTGACTCATCCCTTTATTAGTTAAAGCATTTTCATAAGATGTCAGGTATAACTTTCTAGTTGATCTTTTCTTTTCCTAACATGACTAAGGAAAAATTCTTTATGGCAGATTTTGGCTGAAACAACTCCAGGAACCACAGTGTAGTTCTTGCAGCTCTTTTTTGTTTGTTTCTACATCTCTGGTGAATTTTTTTGGTGAATTTTAACTTAGAACAATCTTTTATGCTTTCTTTAAAACATCTCAGATGATTAATGAATTCCATAATTCATGTGGATCCCTGATTCAAAGAGGGAAAAGGCTAGACCTTTTCAATAAGATGATGAAAATTTAGCTTTTGCAATCCTATGCACACCAATAATTGCTTGCTGAAGTTAATCTCTTCCTCCCTGTTGCCCTCAGGAAAAAAGAACCACGGACTTAGACTGAATGACAACTCCCTTGCCCTCCGTAAAGATTATATTTATTTTTGACAAAATTAAAAGCAACTAGGAAGGAATCTTTATTCAGTACTTTTTGAGATAACCCTGGCAACACCTACTTCCTCAGATTTAATCTATAAAATTGATGACAAATAATAAGTTGTTCAATATAATTTAAACTTCTGATGGAACTTGCCATCTGAGCATTAAAATGTTTCAATAATTTAATATTAATTGGATATTTTAAGCCACAAATACTTAGGGATCTTACTTAGTTTAAAAAAATATGCACCAACAAAATACAGAGAAATGTTTTAAAGTTTGGCTGCTTGATACATGCTGTTGTGTTCAGTTAGCACAATTAGTTCCTGTAACCCTTCTGTGAAAAAAAAGTGTTCACAATATATTTGAAATAATATCTGTGCTTAAACAAGTTGATAGTAGGACTGACATGCCTTTTTATGCAAAGAATCTGGAAAACACAATCTTAAATGGAGGAAGTAATAATGTTGTGTAGAAGCATTCTAAGTAGCTAGCTTAAGCTGCTGATTATTGTGGATGCTAATTTTTCAGTGCTTCCAGGATTTTATGTTAATATTATTGAACAAAAGTCTAAAGTATTTTTTAATTTAAAACTACTGAACTATAAAATTGAACTATTAGACTTTTCATGGGTTTAAGTGGACAAAGAGAATATTATGTCAAAGGCTCAATTCAATCACCTTCAAGCCATTATACCTTCTGAAATTTGAAGCAGTAGGTTTCTGTGGTCTATTATTTTAGGCTGAAGTTCTCACATGGTTCCTACTACTACCCTTAAATAAACTTTATTCTTCACTGCTTTCAGTGCCAAATATTAGCACAGAGAACTTCAAATTAATTTGTTCTTCTTCTCTACAGTATGCTCAGCCTGCTCAAAGAACTTAATTCAGGGTAGCCTAATCACGTGAAAATGGAGAACTTGACCACCGACTTTTGCATAACATTACAGTTCTCCACACCTTAGCATACACAGGATTACAGTGCAAGATGGAACAGAGTGCTGACACCTTGTCCTCATTCTTGCTTTCTGGGTGGAGAGCAGAACTGGAGCTGCACCAGCTGGACATTGTGCATGTAGGTATTGCTTCTGTTCTCTGCTAGTTGGCTACAAAACAGACTACAAAACAATATGTATGCCAGGGACATTATTCTACTTGTGAGCCCATTTATGAAGTTTGATGGCTTACTGACCTTATGCTACAACTGGAACAATGTAAGAGGAAGGGAATTTGGATATGATGTGGGGATTGTTGCTGTGCACTTTGTTATGTGATGTACTTGACAATCTGAAAACTAGTGTTATGTACTTAGAGAACAGGGCAGGGAATTGAGGAGCCCTCAGCAATCAAGGCCAGGGCACAGAAGATGCCTCTAGCTTTTGCAGCAGTCTCTGAACCAGAGCAGCAAATACAGAGTCTTATTTATGAATCTAGACAAGTGTGTGTATGTAGTTTTAAGGAGCTGCAGCACACTTGTGGGAGCAAGCTACATCTCATTGCATGCATGACCAGGCACCGCCCTTTCTCCTTCTGGCAGAACTGAGCCATCAGGTACATTAAGTGATTTTTCTGGCCTTTACATATGTCAGAATTTAGAAACTGTAGCTGCAACAAGAAAGATATATATATAATTTTTTTTAAGAGCCTGTCTCAGTTGCTGCTGCATGTTAAGTTTAAAAAGAGAGCTAGAGAGATTACAGTGCAGTCATGTGTGAAGATGAGACAGTCGACTGGATCAATGCTTTAATCAAAATGTTGGAGGCTTTTATTGCATTCCAGCAGAGGAAAAATGCTTTTGAACACCATGTGTTCAACACTTGCAACCAAATAGCAGATGAAATATTTGATTCATTTGCAATAGACCTTCGGTTACTTTCCAGAAAATGCTTGACTGTTTTATTGATGAGATCACTGCTAAAGTTCTTGTTGAGGACATATTGCAGTACAGGCTGGATGCTATTCCTACTACAGTTTATTATGTTTTCTCCTCTTAAGGAAGAGCAGACTAGAAATCTTCTTTTAGTGATGTAAGCTGTTCATGTTTGAAAGCTGGCATAGAGGATAAAACCTACAGGAGACAAACTGGCACAAACAGTCAATTCATACTCCACCAAATAACCTGGAAAATGTCTGTGTTCTCTAGAGGCCATGCTTCTGAATATTTTTGCTATTTAGTTCAGTTCTCCATGCTCCTAGAAAGTGCTTATCAGTTTTGGGAGAAAAATGTCTTACTGTGACTTTGCATGTCTTGCTGACATCAGCAAGAATGAGGTGTAGATGATAGATACCTCATCTCACTAGGAGAAGTAGTGCTTCTTGGCTTCCTTTATAAATCCAATCCTGGGATGCGTGATTGTCATAAAGAAAGTGACATCTGTTTCCTTTAGCTGTATGAGCCAGTGCATGTCTTGCATGTGAATAATCTGGGGAAAGAGCATAAAATAAAAGTAGCAGAAAGTACACAGTATCCATAAACTAATGATTTTACAACAAATCCAGTTTAGAAGAGATCATATGCTATGACAAAAGTAAACTGGGCTGAGCAAAGGAGTGTTTGAAGAGGCACCTCTTTTGTCTTAGAATTTCATGCTGAAGCTGTACGTGGGTCCAGCAGAAATCACTTGTGGCCATATGTGCCTTATTTCTCTGTTACATTTCTCTGTGAGACAATGGATTTGTTGTTTTTTAGAATGTCTTTGAAATATAGACATATTTTGGTAGGTTCTGTGAGATAATGATGTAGCAATGGTGTTTCCTCATGTGCAGTTCCTGAGGCAGAGCTCTGGGAAGGTGATGACGTACATCCCCTGTTCCTGCCTGGCTTTGGTTATTTCTAGCAGGGAAACCTGCAGCAAGAAGGGATAAAATTCCATATACTTGTACTTAAAGAATCTGCTTCTCTCCTACATCTCTATAATCCTATATTCGTGGATCTGCATGTGTATGAGCACATTACCTAAGATTTCATAGTTACAGCAGGAAAACATCTTTACTGGAACTGTGTACACAGGCACAAAATTCAGTAACGTTGTACTGTGTGGAAGGAGTTGAACAGAGGGATTAAAAAGCATAATGTTACTTTTCTACCAAACAGCAGCAGATGGCAGGGCCTAACAGGTCAAATGAGTTTCCTGTTGGGAAAAAAAAAAAAATCAATGATTCAGAGTCCTAGTGCTTCCTTATTTCAATTATATTCTCTGGTTCCCAGAAAGAGGTACTTCCATGCAACTTACTGGATATCCCTTCTTTCAAGAATCACAGTCATTCTCATTAAGCAACTCAACTCCAAGAATGAGGCTAGAGAGACTGTATCTACCTGAACTGCTCAAGTCACTCTCAAAGCAAACTCACCTTGTCTCTACATGTACAAATCTCTAAAGTTTAGTGTAAGTTGAGTTCCGTACTGAAGCTTTGGCCTTTCAGAAATATTGAGCCCATGCTCAGATTAGAGTGCTGCTGTGCATTCTTTTGCTTCATGGGTATAGATAATCTCCTAAGTACTCAGTGTCCTAAACATGGGAAAGTCAGAGACACAAACCAAACCTCTGGGAAACAAATTATTTGCATCTTCCTCTTTATACCTTCTTACTTAGTGATTTACATGAAAAATCCACCACTTTCTGTCCATATTTTTTCCGGAGGTACACTATTTCTAAACATCTTTGTCTTTTCCTCTCTTTGCTGAGTTTGTGGTTATTTTATTTACCTAGTTTTAAAATCCTTCATAGGATTCATAGTGGAGACTGAGCAAAGGAAGAAACAATTTCCATGTTCTCTGTAGAGACGTCTCTCTGTGATTAGAGTAATACTATACAGTGCTGCTGGTAGTAGGACCATGCTGCAGAATGCAGTCGGGTGTTGTGGATGATGGAATTGCTGAATGACTGGGAGGGATAGATATAAAGCCAAGCAATGTCAGCAGAAAGCTGAGAAGGTAATGATAAATTCAC
The DNA here is from genome assembly GCA_013396835.1 of Psilopogon haemacephalus. NCBI lineage: Eukaryota > Metazoa > Chordata > Aves > Piciformes > Megalaimidae > Psilopogon > Psilopogon haemacephalus. The sequence continues at coordinate 117,366 of VWZI01018590.1, read as the reverse complement.
AATGTTGAACAGTCCTGTACACAAAATATGAAAAAAATGGAAAGCTTTCTTAGCAGAGAAAGTGAGTCACAAAGACTGGATAGATTTTACTCTATAAAGATGAAATTACACCTGTGTTCAGGTGTTTCCATGTGAGTGAGATGTCTCCATTACAGTTAATAGAAATCCAGTCAATGCAATCCAGAGAACATGGAGAACAATTTGCCCAGCTGCCTGACCTATTTCTGTTTTCAAGTGAGCTGGCAGTAGAGATGAAATCTCAGTTACTTAAAATGGATCTTATTCTGGATGCCCAGTCTAAGCTATCACCTTAGCTCTCTTTAGTATCAATTGGGAGTAATCAGACCTACAAGACAACTCCCTCACTGTTAATTAAGCCCTATTTTAGGATTATCTGTCTCACTCAGACTAAAGACTGGATTCTGTTTCTCATTCATAGGCATTCATCCATTTCATATATCTAAAGCTATCTTGTCTGGTTGCCAGCCATGGCACCAGAAAAGCACAGGTCTTCTATAGCTACTGTGCCATACCTGCCAGGTTTAGGCATCTTTGATGGGAATAAGTTATAGAACCATAAAGTCATTAAGATTGGAAAAGACCTCTAAGATCAAGTCCAACCATCAACCCAATACCACAATGCTGACTAAAGCACATCCCGAAGTGCCATGTCTACAGGTTTTTTTAACATTTCCAGGGATGGTGACTCCACCACTTCTCAGGGCAGCCATTCCAGTGCTTGACTGAGGGAATCCACTCAAACTAGTAAATCACCCTGTGGTTGTGGTGATTACATTAAGAACAGAGAATTGTCTCAACAAAGATAAGATCATAATGAATGACCTGCCTGATGGATCATCTCTGCCCACCTAGACAGCAACTGTCCAGGGGGTATGGTGGACAGTGGACAGCAAAGAGAGGTGGAGGCCTTTGTGCAGACCCATGAAGACCCCCTAGAATCCAGATATGCGTTGTTAGTGTGAGCCAAGTGGAGCTATGACAAATGAACCAGTGTATTAGTTTGTGCTAGCCCCTCTGAGCTCAAAAGCTCAATAAATAGAATTAATTTGATTTGGAAGTAAAAAATAAACTTTAACAATAAATAGAAGGTATTTTAGGTAAGGGGAATTACAGAGGATATGGGGAAGGAAACACAAAATACAAAATATATGTGTACAGCTGGTAGGTGGGAGTGGATGGAAGTTGAATCCAAGTGGTGAAGTTGGGGTTGGTGGTAGATGCAGATGGATTCAAGATGATGGTGAAATGCAGTGAGTCAAAAGAGTTCCTAATATGGTTTCTCTCTCCACGTGTTTGCTGGAGAGCACATAAGAAATGGCAGAAGGAGCAGCAGCTGGAAAACACAATGCTGGCTGATGAGGAGCAGAAGCCAAAAGGGAGAGAGAGGAAGTTCTCTCCTTTATAGACGGTCTCAGCAGGAAGTGGGAGGAGCTAAACACGACACCTGGGGCAGGTCAGACCACCCCAGGGAGGAGTCAGGATCCCATTCAGGTGAGCGCCCCAGGAGGGCTTAACCCTTTACAACCAGGAACATAACAGCCCTGGAATATACCAGCTTTCTGGGGGGAAGGGAACATCACCTGGGACATCTCAGGCTTGGAGGCAGCAGCCCAGGAACTGCTGCCCCCCATCCCATCTCCCCAGGTGAAGGACCGTGGGGAGTAATTATCTCTCCTGCTTTCTGTTTCTCCATTCTCTATTTCTCTCCCTTTCCTCTCTCTATTTTGTTTGCTCCATTCTCTCTTTAATAAATAGTGTCCTCTTGATATGTGCCCTCAATTGTGTCTTTCACTCATGCAAGTGTTCAGAAAAACCACATCTGCTCCCCAACTTCTGGATCAAGACACCAACCACTCTTTCAGTAAATATTTTTTTTCCTAATACTCAATCTAAACTTCTCATGATGCAACTTGAGGCCATTTCCTCTTGTCCTGTGTAGGGGTTTAGAAGTTACCTGCCCCCCCACCTTTTATAAACCCCAACTAAGACACAGAAAACACTGGAAATTAATAAATAAAGCTTTATATTTACAGCAATGCACAATATACAAGCAAATATTTACAAGGTATAACAGATCTTTACAGATATATACAATGAAAAGGTAATACAGACACCACCCCTCCCAGAGACCAAAATCTCCAAGAGAGGGTAACCAAACACCCCCTACCACCTTTCCCCCCTTCCCCAGTCTTATCTCACCACCTGTTGATGCTGCAGATAAGCTGAAGATCGGTCAGAGTGATTAGTAATAGGAAGGAGTTAGTAGTTTTACTCTGAATTAGCTAAAAGACAGAGAGACAAAAGGAGAAGCAGCTGCAGTGCTGAACAGACAGAAGCAGTCTGCTAATCTGGTTGTTTTGAGAACAGTTCTTAAAACAACTTTTTTTTTCTTTCCTCAGTAAAACTCGGTGAAGTGACACACTGTGTTTATCTCTCTCAGCCAAAAGTCTAATTTCTCACTCAAATTCTCCAATTAGCTCAAACCAACACATCCTGTCACTAATTACTTGGGAGAAGTGAACAAACTCCACCTGACTACAACCTCTTTTCAGGTAGTTGTTTAGGGCAATAAGGTCTCCTGTCAACCTCCTCTTCTCCAGACTAAACAATTTCATGTTTTTCAGCCACTCTTCATAAGCCTTGTTCTCCAGACCCATCACCAGCCTTGCTGCCCTTTTCAGGACATACTCCAGCACTTCAAATGTCCTTCTTGTAGTGAGAAGCTGGAAACCGAACACAGCATTCAAGGTGTGGCCTCACCAGTACAGGGGCACAATCACTTCTGCTGACCACACGGCTGCTAATAAAGGCCTTTTTGGTCACCTGAGCATGCTGCTGGCTCCTCTGCATCTGTCTGTCAGCTAGCACCCTCAGTACCTTTTCTGCCAGGCAGCTTCCCAGCCGCTCTTCCCCAGGCCTGTAGCATTGCATGGGACTGTTGTGACCCAAGTGTGCGACCTCAAACTTGGCTTTGTTAAACCTCATACAACTGACCTTGGCCCATCAATCCAGTCTGCAGAGCCTTCACTTCCAAGCAGATCAACACTCCCTCCCAACTGGGTGACCAAACTTACTGAGAGTGCACTCAAACCCATCATCCAGATCATTGGTAAAGATATTACACAAGACTGACCTCAAAACTGAACACTGGGGAACGCCATTATGTTCAGACTATGGAACTGAGCCTGAAGGTCTATTTTAAAATTATTAGTTGAAGTGAACCTTATCTTAAATTCTCAGTTTGTTTCATGACGTATATATTGGAGTTGTACAGTGCTGAACATTAGTTTTCTGCTTCCTAATGAAAATGTCACTGATTATTTTATCTCTGTGCATATCGATAATAGAAAAATGAAATAAATTACATCATAACTAGAAGGATCACCCTCTAGAAGATTGTGTATAATGTGTGGTATAACTGAAAATGGTTACTGATCTCAACTTTATGGTATGTTCATATAAATGCAGTCCATAGAATGAAGACAAAGTTACTATTGCAAAAGTGTCTGAAGAAAAGACTCAGTATAATATTTCTTCAAAGGCTTTAATATGCTTACTTAGAAAAAAAGAACACCTTGTTTTGGTTTGTTATAAACCCACTGATCTTGTTACAGTAAAAATTGATGCTGCATTGTTAAATGAAAATATTGTAGTGTTCTTAGATTGCATTCTGTGCAGGCAATATACTGGTGTAGGAAGCAAAATATGACTCCAAGAATATGTGTGATTCCCTGGTTTAGAATACACCTTGGTTTTAGCAGTGAAATGAAAAGGTTTGGGTTTAGTGTGTTAGAAAAAAAGATACTGAGAAATTATGAAAATAAAGGAAAAGTTAGCACCTTCTTTTAAACAAGGTAATTCCACAGCAACTTCAAAATAACCAGCTCACTCATGAAATTGAAAATGTCATAACAGTACTGGGCATAGCACAGGGAATTGCAGACTAGTTTTCTCATTATCTGTTAGTTGGGGAGCAAGAAAGCCCAGTTTCAATGGAAAGGGCTAATGTCACAACTTGAGTTTTTTATGTGTTCAAAGTCTTGACACCGACAATGGATTACATGCATAACGACATTTTTCAGACATGGTGATATTCAGAGCAGAAGCTCTCATCAAAGAAATGGAAAAAAGTCTCACTTGCATCAGACAGAAAATACAAATTTCCTTACTAAGTTAGTTACCTCCAGGCCAAGGAGTGCTTAAGGACATTACTCTGCTTGCTGTTCTGTATTAGGATTTTGTCATATTACTGTGTTTGCCACATAACTTATTATTTTGGCAGACACATAACACTACCTTTTCCTTCCCAGACTTCTGAGAGAATTAATGCAAAGGTGTTGGAGGGCTTCTCTGTGGCAATTTCAAATAAAGCTACAGCCACTATAGGTCTAAGAAAGAAAGAAATGTACGAGGGAGAGAGATAAGCGAAGTTACACAGTAGTAGATACTCCATGCATTATGTATTAGTGGATAATGATTACAACTAACAGCTGTTCTGAGACCACAAACACTGCAGACTCACACCATTATTGTTTTGTTCTATAAACATGTCATCAGATGTCAGAAAACACAACACAGTCTATTACTATGCATTTTCTTATATTTCACAGGGGATGGTGTAATTAAAAATTATTACTTCTGTTAATGAAATAATCTTTTTATATATATGTTTACTATAAGCAGAATATAATAAGCATTTTTTTTCTTCAGAGATGGATATTCTATAAATCAGACTTAATCAAAAGGGAAAAGAAGACTGGTCTTTGTTATTAAACCTTAAGTTGGAGATCATCCAAGGATGACACTTGCATGGTAATTGATGCAGGGGTTTTGAGATAACAGTCTAAGGAGTTATACAAAAGATTCACAAATCCATGTCTGAATTTTATCTTGTATTTATATGTGTATGTTGTATTTAGCTTTCTGTGTTAAAAGAAAACTTCATGAAGTGTTCAGAAAAGGAGTGTTCATAAAGTGTTCAGGCAAAGGAAAATTGAGACCTAATGTGCCTCATTATTATATATTCTATCTTTCTGCCTCTTTGTCCCAGTATCTTCAATCAGACAGTCATAACATTTTCATAATTTTATCATTAGCATACACAAGTGGAATATGAGATGAAAGAAGGAATAGAAATAAGATGACTGCAGAGTATGCATGTCATTTGGTCATGTCAGTAGTTGCTAATTAACTTTTCCCAAGTCTTATCCCTGTACAGTTCATATACATACAGCCCAGTCATGAGCTGTTCATCACATATGCTGTTGAAATTCACTGTGATGTCTTAAACCACAAAATCAACTACCTTGAGAAGAAAATATTTTGAATAATTAGTTCCTTCCACTATTGCAGTTACTTGTGCATGCTGATAGCCACACAAAATTATAGAAACTACATTCTATACAGCATTTTTTGTTCTCACTGCTTCTTCCACAACATCATAGCAGTATATTGAATATGGATCTTTGTGTTGACCAGGTGATTATCTACTGATTTTTTTTAAATGTGCATACTTTTTGGTAAGCTTTGGGGAGCTTGCTCTCTGCTGTCTCCCAAACATGGAATGTCTGAGATCGTGCAGGCTTTTTTCCTTTTGCTTGAAGAAATAATGAAAATAGAAAAATCTAAAGTTTATTAATTTATAAAGTAGGAATGTCTTCCTTAAAAGAATAATGAGGGAGTTCATACAGTCAATTGAGTCAAATAATCTGTTCCTTATTGACCATCATGAAACACCAAGGAGTTCCCAGGAATACTCACCTACATAATCCTTCTTATAAAGATTCTACTGGTAAAATAATTGGATTTTTAAAATTACTACAAAAAAGACAGTTGCCTTTACATGAATCATAACTTCTTAAAATAGTAATGTGTTCATACTCCACATGGCTGTGCCTAAAAAAGCAACAGGGAGTTGTGTACCAGGACTTCTGACCTTGTACATCCAGAGCTCAGGCTAGCACATTTGTGCTTTTGCATCTAGCACCTCATCATATGTGGTTAAAAACTGAACAAAACACTTCTAATTATGTTTCTGTTGGGCAATCCTAGCTCTGTAGAATGAAAAATGTTTGGTAAAATGTGTCAGATCTCTGAGAAGGGTCAGTATCTGGGAGACAGGACATGGCGGCCACCTCCCCAGCAGCTACGGTGCCAAGGGCCCACCCATATAGCCACAAACATGTTTTGAATTTTTCCAAATGTAATTTAAAAAATTCCACATATGTATTTCATTCTTATATATTTCGCTTTTTGAGTAGTTATTAGTTTGTTGGTTTTGTTGTTGCTGTTTTTTGTTTGCCTTTTTTTTGGGTAATTTTCTGATGGCATGTCTGGACTGATTCAAGTTGTAGGGTTGTGCGGTTTAAAAGGAGAGTTTGCATACAGCTGCCATTAAGTTGTGCATTTACAGTGATGGAAAATCTGTAAAAGTCTATCACATCAGTAACAGCAGCTTTATGGTACTGTTTCAGTATTGGAGTCAAACTACAAAGTATTTGATACTTCTGAGCCAAAGAATGTCTTAATCTTTCCACTCACGATTTAATCTTTTTCATAATGATTGCAGTACACAAAAATATTAACATCAGAATTATTTCCAGTAAGGTGAAGACATCTCCCCTCTATTACTGTGAGATTTTGTACCACAAAAATATGAGCACAAGAGTCTAAAGATGTGGACATGCATGTAGTAAATAATGAGTAAAACTCCTGCCCCACTGCTAAAGTCCTGTCAGGAGAGTTTTGGTGGGATGGAGATGAGTTCAGAAGAGAGATGCTACTGGGACAGTCAAGTGTGTGCTGGGCTCTCACCGTCAGGGTGCTTCTGTGCAAGTATGACAGTGATGAGCAAATTTGTTACCATTACAGAGAAGTTATGCTAAGCAGGCTGAGGACAATTTCAGAGACAACAGCAAAAGACATAGAGGTTCAGAATGAATTACCAGCAGACAAAAAGCCTTAATGAAAGCAATGTTTCTGTTTCCTTTCATGAGTGGGCTGCAAGTTTTCAGGATTCAGACTTTCTGATTCAGATTTTTACTCTCAGCTGAACGGGAGAGTTGGGATGACTAGAGGATTATTTGAGGAAAATGCCCTCATGAACTACTTATTCAACCTCTATGCTCTCATAACTGGATTTTCAATTTGATAACAGGTGTCACCCAGCTCCCACTGAAGTCAGGTGAAAGATGCCCTTTGAATTCAGCTGCCATTGGATCATACTATGCATGTAGAGCATTGGCACCTATTTCAGCTGTCAAAAATTTCTGTCCCTGTCATACAAATGACAGAAGATAAAGCAAGATTTAAAGACTGGGAAGGAAATTGAAACATGTTTCAACATTTGCTGCATTCAGAAGCTGAAACACTGCCAGCAATTTGATGTGTGTTTTCGTATGCTGTATAAGCTTACCCTATTGTTCGTTTTTCACAACAGAACAGAAATCAACAGACTGTGGCCTTAGGCTGACAATTTTTTTTGTGCTTACACTTTATGATTATGTGGAACTCTGGCTTTACACATTTGATATTTCATTTTTGTCAAAGTGTGTTCAGATTATTGGTCTGAGAACTGGGAGTAATAATGCATTCTAGTGTTCATGATGCTGCGGTTTTGCCTCATTTCTAATATTAATTTCTGTTTAATATTTAAAAAATGACAATCTATTCTTCTGGGAACTAAATACAAACATGTGTGGATGCACACATCTCTAGTTATAAATACATAGTCCAAGAAGCCAACATGTACATCCAAGGTTTCACAACAAAACTCTGGGGTGAAAAAGCTTTTGAGCACAGAGAAAGATAGATGAAGCACAGTGTGACAAAATTATTTCCTATTTTCACTCCAGTTCAGGGAAAAATGTTCCAGCTGTTTTATTTATAGGCAGATGTGACATCTTTCAAAGAAGTATAATACTTCTATCATCTATTGATGTGCAGAAAAATTAGGAAACCCATTTACCTTCCAGAAACTTGCAAACCCTGAAGCCAGGAGCAGATGTTATGAAGTTTCATACAAAATACTGTAGGCTTAGCTTAGGGGAAGGCAGAAACATCAACGTACTGATCATCAATGTAGTAATAACTTTAGAATAAATGAGATAAATTTGGAATCACAGAATAATAGAATAGTTTGGGTTGAAAGGGACATTTAAAGGTCATCTGGTCCAACCCTCCTACAATGAGCAGGGACATCTTCAATGGGGTTGCTCAGAACCACATCCAACTTGGTTGCAAACATTCTCCTAGGTGAAGGTTCTACTGCCTCCCTGGGCAACCTGTTCCAGAATTTCACTACACTCATTAAAAAAAAAATCTTCCTTATATCTAGCCAAAATCTACCCTCTCTTAGTTCAAAACCCTGATTCTTTGTCTTACCACTTTTCTGGCCCTCCTCTGGATCCTTTCCAACAGGTCCATATCTTTCCTGTTCTGAGGAATCCAGAGCTGTAGGTAGCACTCCAAACATGGTTTAATCAGAGTAGAGACGTTCACCAGAGTAGAGAGGTTCCTTGACTTGCTGGCCACAATAGTTTTGGTGCAGCCCAGGATAGAGCTGGCTTTCTGGACTGCAAATGTACATTTTCTGCTTAAGTTCAGCTTTCCACCCACTGGTCCCCCAAGATCCATCAAGATTTCTCTGCAGGGCTGCTCTCAATCCCTTCATCTGGTGCTGATAGTGAGGACTTCCTCAACAGGATCTTGTACTGGGACTAGTTGAACCTCATGAGTTTCACATGTGCCTATTTCTTGAGCTGGTCCAGATCCCTCTGGATAGTGTCCCATCCCTTAGGCAGTCAGTTGGCTCAGACAGCTTTTTTTACAGATTTCTGCCATACTATGCTGTAAAAGAGAGCAGGGAAAACAAATAACTAAGATGTCTTCTGTAATATAATTACACTGATAAAATAGTTCTCCTTGTTTTGAAAATTTAGAGATAGATCCCTGAGAAATAAGGTTTCCTAATTTGCATGTAGATTAAACTGACCTATTTGCCCTCCAGGAAGCTGAATGTAATCCTCCATGCACAAAACTTAGGGATTCTTGCTGTATCAAATGCGAGGGAGTGACAATTACACACTGTGAAACTGAGGCGCTTTGAAAGTTGTTTAAAATGTACCTTGAAACTACTGCATTTTCTTTCACTAAAAGATAAATATGTATTTCTAAACAAGAAATGTCTGTAAAAACAGGGAAAGGGCAGGTAGGTAATCTGTTGATAAATGTATGGTTTGTATTCCTACGTCATATGCATCTGGAGTTCCAAATGGCCAGTAGCTAAAATTTTTTTGAAAAAGACTAATTGCCTCAGGGCTACCAACACTTTTAGTTTTATTTCCTTAATTGCAGTAACTTGCAGCTGCTATGTATTTATGTTTGTCATTCCTTCTTTAACAAATAGTTTAGAGAGCATTAAAAATTAATTTTGTGAAGCAAAAAGTAAAAGTATAGCTGTTTTAAAGAAGATCAGAACATTCTATTTTATTTTTATTTTTGTCTGGAGCAAAGGATTAGAAATATCAGAGGAACCAGACCTCTGCTGGGAAGGAAATTATTAAGGACAACACTTTGTTGTGCTCACACAATATTCCTTCAGTCTTCTGAATAATATGTGACACAGATTGCTTTAAAATGTTTTGGTTAGAAACTAATGGGAGAAAGCTTATTTTATCTTGCCAAGAAGTTTTGCAGCTGAGAAGGGATAATCTTGTAAAGTATGGAGACCAGCGTATTGTACATAAGGACCACCCTTTAATGAATGAAAAAGCAAAAGTTTAAAGCATTTTGGGTCTTTCTTAGACAAGGTGTGGAGCTGTCAGCATTGTCAGTACAATTTATTCACACTGTTCAAGTGCTTGAGCAGCCTGGTCTATAAGTGAATGAACAGACAATACTCTAGAGCTTTGCGGACAAATAAAAAGCCACTATTTCAGGCTCCATGCATCAAAACTAGTGATTTCCAGGAACATTGCCAGTCTAAATAAAACACAATCTTGTTGTAATTTTATACAACATTTGAAAAGAAGAATAAAACTACACTTTGCCCTTCATAAATGTTCCTTTACTGCATTCTTCCATAACCAAATAATTTGACTTGCTGATATGCATGCCAGATTTAATTGTGCTTTCATATTCTGCTTTACATTAACTATTATACAAGCCTTTGTTAGCTGATCATACTGCAAAATTTCACTTTATAATGCCAGGATTTGCTGACCAATTTGAAAAAACAGTATCTCCTAGCCTAGGTGTTTTATCCATTATGCATGTAAGAAGGATATGTGCTATCCAAGACACATTTAATTCTTCGAGTCTGACCATTACTTCATAGTGTAAAGGCTGACAATGCAAAAACTTTTCAAGGCTGAAACTAAGATACCAGTGCCTGTCCTTGTAGCTCTATTGGGTGCTTACAGCACTCTTGCTTGAGGTAAGAAACTGTGGAGGGTAGATTTTTAACCCTCATTTACCTATACTGGGAAAACAAATCTCTGTAACACCTTTCAGGCCAGGAGAGCACTAGCAGAAAGTGGCAAACCATACAGAGGATAGTAATTTGATTGATGAAATACAACAGTCTGGCAGCAAATGAATTTGATACATCTCAGAAACTATCCATTGAAATACACTCATGGCATATGTTATTTCAGTTTATAATACTTCAACTGGTAATACTTCTAATAGCTAATACTTCGCTTGTGCAGTTAGATAAAGTTCCATTAAATTTTAATAAAGATTTCCAGAGTAGACCTTTATGATGTTCTCAAGATTCTGACCACGTACATTTTATGGCCAAGACTTAGAATTTTGTCAGTGTCATGTAAACTTGCACTTTCACTGTTGAAGAATAGTTTATCTGAGTAATGCACTCTTGAGAAAAATATTTTAATTCTAGTATATTGGACATCTAAAATTGACAGAGTTTGACCTGTCATATATCATCTTATTCCAAATACAAATCTCCAGAATAAATACTCTGAAATCATACATTGACAGAACAACTTTATTTCTTAACTGTTCTTTCCAATTCCAGTTCCCAGTGTTAGAAAGTGATGGTGCTGGCTTAAAAATTACCAGCTGAAAACATAAACAAATTGCAGTCTCATTTTATTTAACTTCTGTGGTTTGAGCATTTGAGATTCATAGCATTCAAGCATTTTTGCTGAAACCACAAGTGTGGATTATTCATTATATTTTACCAGAAGATGAGAACAGATAACCATAATAACATGACTCCAAGAAGAGAAAAACAATTCTCAAGAAGTCAAGATATAATAATGAAAATTCACACTGTTAGATTCTCCAAGAAGGTTGCTTTTTATTATGATGCTGAAATAAAATTATTTAACTGTAGCAAGAATGTAGTTTTCTCTGTGAACCAGGTTAAGCTGAAATTGGCTTCCATTAAAGTAAACAATGAACATCAAGACTTACTGACACGAGAGTTAATATTTTGCTGAGATAAAGCCAAAGTCTACATTTATTTTGAAGGGCACTAAATCTTCAGTTTTCCACAACGTTAAGCCAGTAAATGCCATGTATTAATTTCCTTTATTTATCTTATTACCATGAATACTAACTTAGAAGAAAATAAACCACATAATGGAACTGGGCATCAAAGTACTCCACAAACGTTGAGCAGCAGTGAAGTAAATAGATGGACTTTGAAACAACTAAACAAAAATCTGATTCTGCTATACAAACAGAGACAGTTTCTCCAGTGGTGCTTCCCCAGGTTGATCGATATCCTCTGTCAGTGCTAATGTATTTCTTTATTTTAGCTGCTGTGCAGTGCTGATGAGAGGATATTTCTCAGCTCACATGGGACTGAGCATGCGTTCTGCAAGGATCAGTAACACCCTGTGTATACTGTGAGGAATGGAGCACAAACTATGACAGGTCCTGTATTAGTCAGGGGACGTACAGATGGTATGTAAATCCAAACTGCAATTCTTAGGTTAAAATAGATATTTAAAATTGCTCTAAAATGTGCCCATTGTTCTCTTTGCTTATAAAAGAAATCTGGAAAAGCTGGATTGCTTCAGAAGTCACTGTTTTTGCAGTTAGATATACGAATTCAGCTAAGATGAATTCTGCTCGGGGTCTTCCCATTCTCAATATGATTAGTTACAGTTTGAGTCTGGAGGTCTCCTTCTGAACAGCTGAAATAAGTTGCCCATTTGCTAAGTGAGCTAACAGCAACCTGGCATGACTGGGCTAGGACACCAGGTGGTATTCTGTGTTGTCGAGTGCTCTCCTGTTAATATAAGATTCCTCATGCATTCATTTATTGTTTAAGGCTGACTGAAAAACTCAGAAAAAAAAAAAAAGGGAAAGAATCTATTGAATGCTTTCTAAGTACAGTCTAATAATGGGAAAACAAATGGTTTCTGATAAAAAATAGCAAACATTGACATGTTAGTATAAAACCTTCTCTCTCCTTTTTAAAGAGAAACTACTTAGTTACTCTTGACTTTTCACTTACTTTTTCATTCCTACATCATGGAAATAATGGAATAATAAGAGATATTGTGATATGAAAGCATTCAGAAAGCATTTTTATGAAAATAAAAAGTTCTTTAAAGCTATGATAAAAAGAAAATAATTGGAAATATTATGTCACAATCTTAGCTTTAAAAGTGGCATTATGTTTTCACTGCAATTAAATTATTAAAAAACAAAGGACCTTATGGACCCAGGTTATTTAGATACTATTTTTAGATGTTTATAATTTTACTCATTTCCTCAGCTTTTATTTGTACTATGTATATACTACCTCATACATAGGACATAAGTCTTCTTTGTCCTCTTTTCTTTTTCTCTTCTCCCTATTAATATTGAAAAAAATATAGGCCATTCATAATACTACACAACTAGTTACGGAAAGTATGAAGTCTGTGGATAAGGAATCTGAGATCAAGTCTCAAGACCTTGAACATAGAAAACAACTGTGTAACAATACTCAAAGACATGAAATCAAGTCTGACTGATAGGCTTCACTGAGGGGGAGATCCTGAGGTGATGGAAATTTTGCCTTTGATGTTCATAATGAGTCTATCTTTGCTATAAGAATATGGAGGTTTGTAGAATTGTTAATGGAGGATTACCATATTCTAATTTTCACCACTTGAATACATACTGTGAAATGTTGTACTCTGAACTGAACCTGACCTGTGTGCACCTTTTGAAGCAGAATAATTGATGGGTGGGAAGGCTGCGTTGCAGGCTTTACTCAAGCAACTGATGCTTGAGTAAGCTGACTGATGATGTAATTTTCCTCTCTGTGGTTTGCTACATGTATCCAAACATCTGTCTAAAGCAACTCTTAGAAGAAGGTTTTCCTCTTCCTGGAAAAAATGTATGATTTGCCCCCTAACCATGTGCTTTGTTCTTTGTGATTGATACGTGTGCACTTCTCCATATGTGTGTTTCCTTCTTTGTCAAATAAGTTACTCCAATACAGCATAAAATTTTCTGAAAGCTGGGGGAGTGCAGGAGAATGCCATGTATTTCTTATTCTGCAAAACTTGTTTATGGAGAGGTCTAGAAAAACAAGAAAGGTGTTTGAAGTGAGAAAAATCTGAGGGTAATAAAGACTTTTTAGAGTAATAAGGCATTGCTTAGAAGTGCAGCACTGAAATGGGGGGTGTGGAGAGGGAGGAAATTAAGAACTGTGGTGAAAGGAGGCATGGGACAATAAAAAATATTCAGAAATCATTCCGAGAGCATCAGAAGTGGTTTTGAGAAAGGGAGATTTAAAATTCCTCCTTACCAAGAAGAATGGCTAAAATTTTGAAGGAGACATTATTACCTGTTTTGATTTGTTTGCGGGGAAGTACATAGATGACTCAGGCTAGACCAAGAAAACTGGGTAAGTGCTGAGGTGTAACCATAAGAATTTGTGTAATGCCTATTTCAGATGTTACTTGGGGACTGTACTACAGTCCGTATACTTAGGAGGAACATATATTCTTAAAACGTAATATAAACATACTTTCCTTCCTAAATTCAGAGTATATATATATATATATACACACACACACACACATAAGGAAGCAGATTGAGAATGTGTTTGAGGAGACTGTCCCTCATGAAACACTTATGAGATGATTGCTCTTCATGCAATTAGGCTGGGACTTCAAATAATGAAATATTATAAGAGACAATTGCACAAGATAATTTGGAATAAAAAGAAAAGTACTAAAATAGATGTGGATTAACAGGATCAGTCTACTTGATTATATGAAGGGTATGGATAATTTAAACAGAAAACAGTTCTTCACTGTTAACATGAAAATATTATACTAATCTGTGTAGTTATAAGCATGTAAATCTACAATAAACGAAAATAAGTGATTTTTTTTCCCATAATATGTACTTAAACTGTAGAATTTGTTACTTCAGCATGTTATGATAGTCAGAATATGAACCGATTAAAAAGGGGATTAGGCAAATTCATGGAATAAATCTTGCCTGGATGAAATGTCCAGCTCAGGAGCTTGTAAACATATGATTTCCAGAAAGTGAGAAAGTAAATGAACAGAAGCAGCATTCTCTACCTATCAAGTTTCTGACTATCTTTTACTGTGTATCCACCACACACTACGCTCAGAAACAGGCTACTGGAATAAACGCACAGTTTGTTCCTAACCATCATAAAACTTATTACGCACTGAAAATGAAAATTATATAGAGTACTTTTCTCAAAACATTCGATTTTAAAATATAGAAACAGAAAACTCTTAAAGATGAAGCATGTTTTCTTTTTTATTTGGCAATTGTTTCTCATGAAGAGAATGTTCCACTGAATGTTACCAACCTGACAGTATATAATTGTTTCTCCTCAGCTGTGGTTACAAACTGTAAAGCTGAATTAAGTCAACAGTTAAAATATTTTCTATGTGTTTATTCTCCATTGAGAAAAGAGAAATGAATTGCTTGTGTCTGTTACAAAAATACTGGTCAAGTAAGACGGGTAGCAAGAAGTGACCATCTGTCACGTTATTTTAGTGTTAACCTCGGCCTCATGAAATGAGGCCTTCCCAACTCTCCTGTGGCAGTGTAAAGCTATTTCAATTCTATTCACACCCTCTGGGCATAAGTGTGATTTGGAAACCTAATAAAGCAAGTCATCAAAGGACAGCCCATGTGTCCAGAATTTGTATTACTACACTATGGGGAACCCAATCGGTGTGATCCTTTAAGCCATATGTCTTCTAAAGCTCTGTTTAAAGACATTGAAGCCAATGTGATTTTGGTGGAAAGTACTGAATAAGATTAAGTAGAGAAATGGCATACACAATGCCGTCTCTACACTAAAGTCCTTCTCCCATAGGAGCAGAAACATATCAGGAAGCTCCGAGGGGCAGTTGCTCCATCTTCTTAAATCAAGGAATTAGCCTTTGTCCATTGCTGTATTCAAGAAGAAAGGAGTTTTTGTCTTTTTTTTTTTTCCCCTGTCCCACATTTAAGCTTCTTTCTAAGGAGGAGGAGGCAAAATAGTGCCTTGACTTCTGTCCTGACATATGACAGTTAATGGGATCTGCTCATTATCTGCATAGCATACCTTTGGAAAGACTTTTAATAAGAAATCTGACTTTTCAAGAAGAGATCTGAAATTATCTTGTCCTATGTGCAGTGGTCATTCAGCACCCACACATAGGCTTAGACTTCCATCATAGGACCATTATTTTAATCTCTAATTAGCATTTCAAAAAAATATTAACTACATCCTGAAACTGTTAATTTTCCTTCATCAGCTGTAATAGAAACATACCATTATTAGCTCTGATGTAGCTGCGTATGCTCTGCATGTGTAAGAATAGGTGAGATGAATCTTATATGTATTGTTCCCCAACTTACTACTCTCATTTCCGGAGCAGGTGAAAGTCTTGTGTAGTTGTGTGGGGTTTCAGCATTAATTTACATAAGACTCCCTTTTGTTGAGCATGAACCCAGTAAATAATGGGTACAAGATACACCTGGAAACAAAAGTGAGTGATTTTTGGTGGACCAACATTCTCCCTTTCTCTGACCATTGCTTACAGCTGCTTGCTTTTATGCTTTGGCATTATAGCCTGTGGAGTGTTACAGATTTTAGCGTTTGGAAGACTTTATCTTCCTGGGTGCTTCCTCTGCCACAATTTCTATAAATAAGAAGACTGTCCATTTCTTTTAAAGTGATACTCAAAAGTCTCCATGCCTTTTCACTGTGTGACAAGAATCATTATGTGACAATAGGTCCAGATTGATAGGAGGTTCACCTATGACAGTGATAACAGATACATCAGTACTTAGATGGTTCAAGTTTTTAATGAGCCTTCAAACTAACTGTGAACTGAGCACAAGCACAGATGAAATTGATAGGTAAATAAGCTACAACATGTATTTTAATGCAGTACAGTTCTGAAACAGTTCAATTTTCATTACTATCATCACAAATTTAGCTGTAAATCTTTAATGGAAACACATGCATTCTTCACATTGACATTATTACACTTGAGCTCTTTGGATACATTCACTTATATAGAAGGTTTAATTCCCACGGAGAGCATCAGAGCTCTTTCATTGTCTTTGTACAGTGCACAAATACTTTGGAAACAATATATTCTCAATTTTCTTCATAAATATTAAAAGTGAATGTGCAGCATAACTAGAATTGAGTGAAAATACAGGCTCAGCATTTGCTGGGTTTTTTTAAACATCCATGGACTGGCAAGTTTAAAAGTGATTGGAACTGGAGACTAATTGCCCAGGTTTATAGGCTCCTCTCAAAGGCTCCTCTCAGTAACATTTTCATAATTTTTTTTTTTTCCTTGTGTCTATAAATAAAATTACTTAGCCTTTCAGGACAGCAGCAAGCTCTCCAAGTTTGCCTTAGCTTTCAACAACAAGAAAACCATGGGAAAACTAAAAGGAAAACTTAAGATGATGCTGAGTTTAAGTTCTAACTCTTGCTGGGGTTCATCATTTGGGAACCTTCTTTGATCTTCTTATGTTCATTGAACCTAGAGATATTTTGTATGTGGTCCTAGGATGAGGACAGGACCTTTTCCCTGGAGACCCTCAGAGATGACAGGGTTTCTGTATTCTCTATAGAGGGAAATGAAGCAAGCATTTTAGACAATCTGGCTCATTAGAGACCTAAAACTTAGGGGCAAATAAAGTCTCTATCTTAAATGAATTTGATTTTATCCTTAAAAGTCCATCTCACTTAAAAACTTTGACAATACTGCTAAAGGAATCTTATTGCTATTGAAAGACTAAGCCACTTCTGAAGGTTATTTTCATAACAATAAAACATTACCCTAAAATGTCTTCTACTGCAGAAAATTATTAAACTGACATGAAAAAACTTCCAAAAGAATTTCTGAGAATAAAAATAGTTTGCAAAATTACCTGACAACATACTTCAGTAAGAAGTAATACCTTCCCAAAGGGATAAAGTTATTCATTCTGATCTGTTGCTATTACATTACTGATATGCATAATGGGAAGAATAAAACTGAAAAAGATACCACAATGGAACTTTTATGACAAGATGTGAAAAAGTTGTGGCATTGATTTTAGTACTTTTACATTGAAACCAAGGCAATTTTTAATGATTGAAATAAAGAAATCTCTGTCTGTGTTTCCTGTTTTTCGGTTTTGAGCCAGAAAACTCCCAGTGGTAAAAGACAGTGAAGCTCTGACTGAACCTTCTCTCCTAAGCACTGTTTCCTGAGACCATAAACTCTGAACACCTCATAATCAAAGCAGTTGACATACAATTTATCCTGGGTATTTTATACCTCTGTCTGTGGAGACAGATTACCAGGTGCTGATTGAAAGCCTACTGAAGTCAATTCGAGTCTTTTAAATGACATCAATAGGATTGGAATAGGTTCTTACTTCAAACCATTTGTGGCTCAGAGGAAAGTGTTTACACTTTATCACTACAAACATGTCACAAGTTTTAAAATTACGTTTGCCCGGGACTAGATCTTCTCTGTCACAAGGTAGAAACTGCGTTTACATTTTAGAGGAAATGTACAGACTGGGAGAGAAAGAAAAATGTTTTTCTAGGGCTTTTTGCCTAAGGAAGAGTTTTTTTGACTGTCTGAATCAGTCTGGTGGAGGTGGACTGGCACCAGGGGAGCAGGAAACAGACTGAAAAATAGTATGGTGTGTTTAAATTACATTTATGTGATTTATAGCATTGTTTATTCCAACAGTATCAGCTTTGTGTGACTGTGACTTTTGCCAGTCAGAAATTTTTTATAAATTGCTGATAATAACCACCCATTTTGCTATGAATTATAATAACAATTATGCTGATAGGAATAATAGAATTGAAATAGTATTAATTTAATTATAAAAATTTTATGTACAGATGAACCCTGAAGAATATGTGAAGATCGTAAGAGTTTAAGAGAAGATTTTGTAATCCTAACAGATGATACTACCACTGACTTTAGAAGACTGATCCGTAGGCTTTCACCTAGATCTCTTCTATTTTTATAATTGTTCAAGCAAGGCAGTCAATCAACTGTGAACCTTTGGATGCTCCAAAGACTCATATGTTATACAAAAGATGAGCAAATGATAACAAAGCCTTAAAAAGGTCTCTAGGGTTTAATCATAATAGCAGTACAGGATGCAACAGCCTCTGCTCTTTTTTTTTCAAATCTCCTTAAAACTCTTTCTGTAGTCTGCACTGTACTACCAAACCAAAGTAATTTGTATTGTGACAGTGACAACCTAAGTGAAGAAGGAACTCTTTTTATTACAGGGGGAGTTTCTTCTGTCACTTTCAGAAGCTAAAAGTAGTGCTGGATAGATGCCCTATAAAATTACTGTTTCTTTTAATTGCAGCTTGATGTTCACTGTTTCTCAGATTAAAAAAAAAAATACAGAAAGGAAGTGATAGAGGTAGCCTGTTCCTGTGATAAGTGTTGTGTTTTAGCTTTTGTTCAGAGAAGGTTGAGAAAGCTGCTTAAATGCAAACATTCAAAATAGGTAGCTAAAAATGGTAAGTTTTGGAAGCTTTTTTCCTTTTTCTGTGTGTGTGTGTGTGTATAACCTTTCTCCATTTAATTAAGCTTTCAAAAAATGTTTTAAAATATTTTAAAATTTCATTATAATCTAAAGCAGACAATTTGTTATATCCCTGTAATTATATGCAATTGTGAGTGGGAGAAAAAAGCTTAACGTTGTTTTGGGGGAAGCAAGCCAATTGTAAATTTAGCCCTGCAGCTGATTCCCCAAGGGCATTGGCACGTGCCACAGTGTATAGCAAAAGGAACATGACCCACCTAATGCATGCACTGTCTCCATAATGGAAAAGAAAAAAGGCTAAGATCGAGTGAGGTCTAACAGAGGGCAGAGACCAGAATTTTGAGCAGATGGTACTCAGGGGCCCACCGGCCACTTGAAAGCCAGGGAGTGGAGAGAACAGGCAGATAGTAATTAGCAGAAGGTGATAAAAAGGAGCCCCCAAACATCTGTTTAAAAGAGCAAAGAGCCTGGTCTGACCCTGACCCTTAATGATCTTAAAGGATACAGTTTAATTGCTTGGAAAAAAAAAAAAACAACCACACACAGACGCACCATGCTGAGCTCAAGTGAATCCTGTTTTTGGGAGCATAGAAGCAGTTTATGTAATTGTTCATTTTGTGTATTAGTTTTAAAAATATTACATACAGCATTAAGCCAATAAATGAAGTAGTTATAATCAAAAGGCTGGCTGTCTTTTCTTGGAATCAACAAGGCCTTAACAAAAATTTGAATTTTAGATTGTTTACAGATTGCTATTACTTGCTCTGCATTTTAAAATGGCTATCTTACCTTATTGTTATGTATTTTATGGCTACATCTGTCCTTCTCAACCCCCTCCCCCCATTATTTATTTACATAGAAATAACCTAGATTCTTATTTTGATTATCTAAATGGAAGTATTTTGCTCTCCACAAATAACTGCTAATTGCAACACCAGAGACCTGACTGCAGTTGTGATCATTTAGTGGTGACCCAGTTACTTAAGAATTACTGTTGAGCTTAAGTAAGGAAAGTGCTGATTCACAAGGAGGTTTCTTCTATTTTTTTCCCTCAGTCCATTCTAGCAATAATGTGATACCAAGGTCCATGAAGAAACTGTCAGAAAATGTTGTTTACCTACACTAGGATATAAGCACAGCATTCTACATACAGTAGCATGTAAATTCTTTATTTTGCATACTCTTTGCCAAATGTAATTTGCATTAAATTAGGGTCTTTCTTGGGTCTTTCTTTGCATTTCTTGCTGCAGGACGAACAGCTTAATTCAATATCATTAAAAAACACCAACCAACCAAACCACCAGAGCCCAGCACAAAATTCCCTTTTGCAAACCAGTGGTAAGTAGCAGTTCATTGTAGCAGAAAAACAAAGCTAATGATTTTGTGGAAATGTATGCTTATGTGCTTGTGTGAGTGCATGCGTGAGAACTCATTATACAGAATATTTTAATTTGCATTCTGGAAATTAGGGTGAACAGCACTCTGAGAAAAGTCACAGGTGATGCTAAATTAGAAGGTGGTGTAAACATTTGAAAAGACAGAAATAAGTCTAAAGGGATCTGAAAGAGATGAGAAACATGAGAGGAAAATAACAGGGTGTGCCCTAAGGAGTTTGAAGTATGGTATGATTAGTAGATGTAGTGCAGGTGAAGCAATTAAATGTGTATGCTTAAGGCAGCTCAGCAGGAATGAAGTTTCCCTAGTACTGCAGAATGGTAAAAATCAGTACATTTTAAAACAAATGTTTCAGAAACCTAGAAAATCTTCAATGGCATACATGGAAATGAAGGATTATCAAGATAGCGGTTTAAAGGTTCTTCCATAAAGCACTGCATTGAAAATACCATTAACAACTCCAAAAACTTGCTTCAAGAACATGACAGATCAGATTGATTTACATAATCTAAGCCTGGATTTAAACTAAACTTTCCTTGTAAACACACCATGAACTCAGCCACACTATGGTTGGTTTGATGCTAATGGATAACTTAAACACTTTTTGTTAATTGTTAAACTCGGTAAAAAGTAATGGGGTAAAATCCTACTAGATTTTACAATTTTTTAAATCACAGCCTAAACGTATTAAGGAACCGCCTGTGAATGTGAACATCTTGCTCCAAAAATCTTGACATATGCACTATTACTTCTGGATTATATCTGAAACAAATCACATAATGAAAATGTATTAATGGCTAGTAAAAATTAGAGAATACTCCAAGCTCTACAGGGGTCTCCTAAATGCAGAGTAATGTCAGATATTAATGGAAATGGGATTGTGATAATATTAGTTTGTTCTGTGTTTCATCACCTTTTTACTAAGTCTTCACCACAATCAGATAAAAATAAATGGAAAATTTGTCAATACAAAATGTTAACGAATGGGGACATCAATTTTGCACTGTCATCTCCATGGACACATTCCTCAGAGCATCCCTTTCTTGCTCCATCTCCTTCTAACTCAGGAAAGAATCCTACTAGAATAACTTCAGGGTTAGATAAAGAGGTGCTATGGAATGGTGTGAGCCATACATTGGTAATTAGGTGCACATCAGTCTGACGAACTTTGTAAAAGGACCCACTGTCGATTTAATTTGCACTTTCTCTTACTGTCCCCTTTAGCTCAGTTAACTACAGACTGAAGTGATATATATAATGTCATGGTTTTGTACAGCAGTCAGTGTGGGACTGCATCTGGACAAAACACAGAACTATGTACAAGTTACAAACATTTTGTTTCTTTTTGTTTGTGGTTTATTCTTTTGGGAAATTTAAAAAAAGGACTAGAAAAATACTTTCTTAAGCGGTGGAAGTTACAGTTCTCATGTACTTACTTGTTGGGGAATGCAAGGGCAATCCAAAAGAAATATTAAGAATGGTGAAACATTAAAGTGGGGAATCTGATCACAGTGTATATGTTAAACCAGGTGTGTTGGTTTGAGCTAATTGGAAAATTTGTGTGAAAAATTAGACTGCTGCCTGAGAGTGAGAAATTAAACACTGTGTCCCTTCACCCAGTTTTGACTGAGAAAGAAGAAAGAAGGTTGTTTTAGAATGTTCCCAAAACATCCAGATAAGCCAGTGTGCTTGCGCAGTTCAGTCGGCTCTGGGTCGAGCAGGCTTCACCAGCTTCTTTCCTTTGTCTCTCTGCCTTTGAACTAATTCAGAGTAAAATCACTAAAACCATTCATTCCTTCCTGCCACTAATCTTTCTGACTGATCTTCAGCTTATCTGCAGCATCATCAAGTGGTGAGATAAAGCTGGGGGAAGGAAGGAGAGGTGGTAGGTGGGGTTTGGTTTCCCTCTCCTGGGGATTTTGGTCTCCAGGAGGGGTGTGGTGTCTGTATTTCTATTTTACTGTATATTTCTGTAAATATCTGTTATATCTTGTAAATATTTGCTTGTATATTTGCATTGCTGTAAATATAAGCTTCATTTATTAACTTCCAGTGTGTTTTTCTGAGTTTTAGCCGGGGTTCTAAAAGGTGGGGGGGCAGGTCACTGCAAACCCACTACATTTTTTTAATTGGCTTACCCAACGTGAGGCTTGAGGTTTAATTACATCTGTTTGACTGTTAATTGAATCCTGGAAGTTAAAAATGAAGCTCATCTGGCTACTGAGTTCTGTTTTACCTTCTTTGGTTTTCTGGTTTTTGCATAGATGGCTTGTGGCAAAAATTGGTACCTACATGTGGAATATGGCCTGGTGGAAGTTTAAAAAGATGATTTGGGATTATGGTGACTATTTTTTCGGTTATGTAGGCCTAAATTTAACTGAATTAGCATCCAATGTTGTTTTTGATGCTTTTAATAAATCAGGAAATATTAGCCACATTAATTATTCCATGGCCCTTGTACGAGTATTTTTGAAGCAAAATTCTCTCCCTGACCCCTGTGAAAATTTTTATTCCAGGGCAACAGTGGTATATTTAAACTGTGTGATAGTTTTTTCATTAATTATGAATTTAATATTAATATCTCTATTGAGTATTTAAAAAACTATGGTCACCTTAAGCAGACAGATTGACCGAGTCAAGCGAAAGAGATATAAAGAAACTGAAATGCAAACAAAAGAGTCTGGCTGCACGCCCGGACTTTGTTGTCATAATAAAGAAGTACAAAGTTCCCAAACACAAGTCTACTCAGGTAAACAATGTGCTTCTTTAGGCAATCCAATTTCTGAACCTGTAAATTGTGAGTCCAATGCACAGGCTGATACTAGTGTGCCACCTGCAGCCCAGGTTCCCCACACTTCCAGTGTGTTTTTCTGAGTTTTAGCCGGGGTTTTAAAAGGTGGTGGGGGGGCAGGTCACTGCAAACCCACTACACCCTGTATAAATACTGTCTGAATTTTCTTATTTTATGGAGTCTTATTGCCTACTGTTGCAAATAATTAGTACATCTTTGGCCTGCAGTCCTAAATATTCGTATCAGAAAAGAACAGAGAAATTAAAAATAATTGGTAACTGTAATGATAGTGCATTTCGTAGTTTGAATAGTGCACTTAAGTAGTTTAAATATTTTTCATCACTTGAAAGAACTTGCATAAAACTTCTGATTTTTCCTTGAAAGTTGCCTTTTGTGATGTGCTTGCTCTCTATGTGAGCATGTGCCACAAAGACATTTCTCACATCCCTGCCATACAGTCAGTGGAATTATAGGGATAGTCATTACAAACTTTGCAGTGCTTGTACAGTGATCAACATTTGTGGTGAAAAGCACTTGGAATATATTTTGATAGTTATAAGAATACTTCAAATGATGACTTGCAAGGCTTTGATGAAAAAAAAAAATCAAAATGTAAGAGCACCTGATCTTAATTTTCCATATGCCTTCTCATATATCACTTTGGCATTGAACAGTTACTTTCAAGCCTTTTTCTACTTCTGAAAGACTCATAAAGGGCATTGAGGTAAATCTGCTTGAGTTTTCTCCCTAGAGCTCTTATTTGTCTAGAAATATATGTGAAAATGTGAACATTACACAACGGGAAAGGCATACCTCCCTTTGTAGGTATTGCTTTAGCTGTGTTTGAAAACAATCCTGTTATTACTCTTGTGTGTGAGGTTGTCAGCTCAGTGTTGGTCAGAAGACCTGACCTGAGGCAGATAGAGAGGAAGGGAAGGAAGAATAGGGAGAAGGAGAACTTTACCCTTTCCACATGAAACTGTGCTGCAGAGACTTGTTAGCGATGGGAGGGACATGCCTGCTAGTAGTCTAGAAGTTCGAGGAGCTGAGCAGAGACCAGGGGTGGGCGTTTGCTCCTGAAGATGTACTTCAGAAGGCAGCAGGATGTTTTGAGGGTGAACCCAGGCCCTAATAACCAGTGGGGAGATGAGTAAGACAAGTGCTGAGCCGACCACTGGGGAAAAGTACTATAGGCTTCTTGGTGGATTGACAGGCAGTCAAGTGAGACTGGTGTGTCAGTGAGGATCTTGCATGCTCCCAGGCTCTGTCCTGCCTTCCTGCCTGCCTGCAGCTTGCTCCTGGTTTCTGCCCAGTGTGTAGCAGGTGAGATCCCTCTCCAAGGTAAATAAATAGTCAGTTTACATAATCTTCTTGGCTGCCTGGGTGAATTAGACACACCTAATAAGTAGGTGAAGGCAGTTTCAGACTTAGTGGATCAATTCACTGTCATTAGCTAATGACCAGCTAATGACTCCCCTGACTTCACCCTTTTGCCTGAGGAGAGTGACAGAGCCCCGTGGTCTTAGCACCCTGGCAGGGAGGGCAGCAGGGAATTGACTCATCAAAGGCACCAAAGTTAAACGCAGAGTGATGGTGCCCAGGCACCCCTGGTTAGAAGAAACACTATCAGCCTAAAATGTAGGTCACACATAATTGCTTTCCTTAAATTCATTCAAATCCTTGGGCCAAAGTCAAATGTGACAGGTAAGAGGTAGAATGAGTATAATCCATGATGAAAGAAGCATCATCTGAGAGACTAGCTCTTGTAGCTCATGCGTAGAAGGAACTTTTGAAAGCTGTTTATACTGCATTGTCTTTGTGTGGGTGGGACCCAGTGTGAGCTATAGGAACAGATGAGGAAGATACTAGCATTAAATATTATTAAAGCACAGGTGCTGCTTGCACTGTAGCACTACAAATGGAACTAGCATAATACAGTTCTGCTGTTGCTGTTATGTTATAAATATATATACACACAACAGCAGGACCTTATATTTGGCTAGATAGCAGAAATATATTGATATATTTTCCTGTCACAGGTGCAGATAGTTATCAAAAATGATCCACATATTAGGGCAGAAGAGACAGTCCTCAGCCTGGGCCTCAGTTATCCTTTTCTGGTAAGAGATTAGGATGATCCAGCATTCCAAAATCCTGCTTAGGAAGTGAGTCACTGCCTTTGCATTTCAAATTAATTTAAATGTAGTTGCTGCTTGCTTGTTATACTCAGTTCTTGGGCTTCTGTGTTTCCCCTACACCTGCCGATGACAGCACTAATCCATCTAAGAGGAGGTAAAGAAACCACAGAAAAATATCCTTACTCAAATTTGTTTGGGATGTCATTAGTCATCAGAGGAAAGTGCAAAATCTCCCAGAATGAATATACAATTTTGACTAGTCCTTAAATAATCAGAGAAAGACCTAAACAGCATTAAGATGCAGACACTATGGATTAACATTGGGGTTTTCAATAAGCTAGGATTTTAAGAGTTCATTTATGTATTTTAATACACCTCATATTTTTCAAAGTGTGTTTGGTTTATATGGAAAAAAAAAAAAAAAGAAAGTAAACCTTCCCCAGTTGCCCTTGGCACTCATTAGACAATGGCTAAAGTCATTGTCTCACAGTTGTTGAGTCTAGACTGAGCATTAACAACTGTAAGTTTAGGACAGGTATGAGCACCAGTTTTTAGAGCTATGCATTTCTGCTGAACTAGCCAGGGTGTGTGATGTGGTGTTTATGCTGGATGACAGTATGGCTGTCCAGTGTGCCAGACTGAGCTACCTCCTATCTTTGGCTCATTTGATTGCTGCATTGCTCATGTAACTGAGAGGCTGTACACAGGTATTGAGGCTAACAAATGTAGCAAACATCTCAAGCTCATGGACATGCAGTAGCGAGGAAGCCTGTTGTGAACAACACACTTGAGCCTTACAGATCCATGCCTCAACACAGTTCAGACTCTTTGTGCCCATACTCAGCCCCATCTTTGAAAGAGTGATCTCTGGAACATCAGCATGGATGTGTGTGTTTGTATATGCACTGCATTGCTGTCCAGAGCACACTCAGGTCTGCAGCTTTCCACATCCTTGATCCCAGCTATGGGCCTCAGTATACTGCCACACAAATCTATTCTTAGCAAGGCCTACGAAGGTTGCTGTTTCCCAGCAGATAAAAGGTGATAAAGCTTTACTGTGAGAAGTTGGTTTGAACTAATTGGAGAATTTGAGTGAATAAAAGTAGACTATAGGCTGAGAAATGAAAACACATGATGTCACTTCACTCACAACTTTACTGAGAAAGAAAAAAAAAAAATGTTTTAAGAGTTGCAACCCAAATATAGATAAGTGAGACGGTTTCAGACCTCTCTGGGGTTGTGGCTGCTCCTCTTGCATGGTTCCTTTGTCTCTGCTTTTGTAGCTAATTCCACTTAACTCTTTCCTACTGCTAACCCCCCTGGCCGATCTACCTCGGCCTATCTGCTGCATCAACAGATGGTGAGATAAGATTGGGGAAGGAGGGAAAAGTGGTAGGGGTGGTTGGAAAACCCGTCTTAGGGATTTTGATCTCTGGGAGGGCTGTGGTGTTTCTGTATTACTTTTTCACTGTATATATCAGTAAATATCTTTTATACATTGTAAATATCTGCTTGTATATTGTGCATAGCTGTAAGTATAAAGCTTCATTTATTAACTTCCAGCTGTTTCTGAGTCCTAGCTGGGGTTGTATCAAAGGTAGGGGGGCAGATAACTGCTAAACCTCCACAGAAGTGTTTCTTCCCTTTCAGGGAAGACACACAGTGGAAAAGGATACAAGCTGAGAAGAAAGAGCAAGATCTGAGCTAGATATACTGTTAGGCTGTTGTTCCTCTGCTCATGAAACAACCTCATGCAACACCTCCATCCATGAGAAAAGTAATGTCCTATAAGATTGCTGGTCCATTTCCCCCATTTGGCTAACATGCATCAGGAAATCACACAGTTCAGTCACCCAGAAATTTACTGGATTGCTAGAGCCATCACCATATTCTCTACCCTTTTCTAATTTCTCAAAGAGTGGTTCTCAGTTGTACTGATGGCCCTGGTGATTATCAGAAATGCTTTACTGTTATTGCTGACTGCTTGATAGTCTTTACTACTGATCTTGCCTTTTAAGACAAGGCAGTGCTTCTGATGGAAGCTCCTGAAGATGGATGATTTAGTCCTAATCCTTGATGACACTCTTTACTTCATGATGGACCTGCAAATGCTTTTTTTTTTTTTTTNTTTTTTTTTTTTTTTTCTCCCCAGGAATCTGAACTGTTGCCAGAGAATATTTGTTAGCCTGTGGAAAGGAAGGAGACGGAATACATAGTCACATTAAACCTGATCACAGCATCCACACCAGGATCCTACTTGCTTACCATAGACTAAGCAATATTTGTATGATCAAGGAGGTGAGGTGAATGGAGGATGGAAGAAGAAAAACAGCAGAGCTACAATTGCAGACTATTTTGGTGTTAGATGCTTGGCTGCCGCTTGTGATTTTACTGATAAATATGGACTTAGGACTCTTAGGACTCCTTTCTCACCATCCAGGTCCACACACACTCATTCTCCCAACCCTCACTGGCCTTGACCAACAGTTCTACTTATTTGTTGGGCCTCCAGCTTCCCCTCTTAAGGAATGAAAATAAAAGTTTTCTTACAAATTATAGGAAAAGAATATTTGGTTCAGACAAAATGGTATTTTTATATATGAACAAGATACTGTCATCCAGTCTCAGTGAATCTATAGGTTTTTAGCCATCCAGAGCAAGGGAAGAAATACAGGGAATGAATGCATAACAAGTGGCATAAAGACAATGCATTTTCAGGGTTCCTACTAGAATTAAAGAGCAGTAAAAATTTTTTTAATTCACCTCTGAAGAAGTATAATAACTGTTTAAAAGAACAGAAAAAAAGCTGGGGAGCTCTACAGAGGCTATGAATTATTCTAAATGTGAAGAATATCCCATAGTGAGAACTATCTCAAAGTACTCTGATGCATGTCAGAGACATGTTTCAGAGAAATTGTAAACCATATTCCTTACTCCAGAATTTTAGAGGTGCTTAACAGTAGCCACTTCATATCTACTGGCTTAGGAACAGACTGGATCTTTGCAGGATGGGGACTGAAGGTTATAGTTCTACAAATGTTTATGCATGAGCAGAGTAAGAAGTGAGCTGTAAAAATCGCAGTATGCTGTGGGTAAGAAAAAAATGTTTAGGAAAAGCAGAGAAGAGTGATATTTTTAAATTATAAATATCATTCATGATAACTCTTTCATATTAATTGTGTGTTGAGAAGAAATGTCTGTTTTCATAAGTCAGTGTCACTTTAGAAATATTAAAACATTAATCTGCAGCCATTGAACAGCTCTACAATGTTCTTGAAAAAATATTTTAACTGAAAAACTAGAGCATCCCCCACTTGCCTGCCCTGCTCCCATACCAAAAAGCACTCTCCTTACTTTCATGAGAACCAGCAAATCAATGCTGTTAGGACAAGGTAGCTCTTGTTTGAATGGTGTACCCAGGAGATGCATAATGAGTGCAAAGAAACAGTTCCTAAGGGGGTTCATATTCTGAGAAAGTAGAGAAATTAAAATACTTTGCATATGCGGTCTGGATCCTGTGAAGGGGGTGAGATAAATTAAAAATAAATCAATTTTGTGAATTTGATGCATAAAAGTTGGGCCATAAAACCATGATTTCCTTCACTGAATATTTTTTATAGCTGAAATTTCCATCTGTGGGAGAGAATTTTTATGGATAGAAGGCTAATGACACTCAGAAAAGATTCTACTATGTCCAAAGAAGTGCACTGAGAGTGGTTGTAGAGATCTAATACAGCATCTATGACTCTTCAGAATTAGAGATAGAAGAATATATAATTTTTAAGTTCAGTAAATGAATAAATTACAAAACAAAATGACATGAAACAGAAATTGCCAAAGTGTTTCAGCAAAAGTCTACAATAATAAGTTTAGTTAATCTGAAATCTTTAATTTTAGCTGAAGTGTGTTTTTTGTTGGTAGGAATTATTTAAGCATTTTTAACCTTTGCTTGGTTTAGATTTATGACACTTTCAGAAGGAGAAAAAAAATTAAATTCAGAGCTTCACTTAGAAAATGCTAGAATACAGAAGCAAAATATATTGAAAATAAATGATCATTTACATTTCTTTTTTTTTTTGTTGTTTTAGGTTTTGTATTAGTTGATAAAATAATTAGTGAAAATTATCTATATGAAGAGAAACAATGCACTTCTGATAAATGGATTTAATAGTCTTAAATATTTTGTCTAAAGCATTCAGCAAATTCATTCAGTTATTACTAGAATCTGACAGAGCTTTTATCCTTGAGTGACACTCTTCTGGTGTCCACAGCAAAACACTGATTGACTTTAAGTTTTAGCTCTGCCACTGTACCTGCATATCTGAGCCAAGAATAGTAATTTTTAAGTGATAATTAAACTGGTGAGGGAAGACAGGAATACATTTGAGGTAACTCATTGTTTCAGCTAGTCAAGGGGAGGAGTAATTATTTTTTATTAAATTAACTTTATAAATAGTGGCAGAAAGCATGCCATTTGTTACCTGAATGGTGATTTTTACAATAGATTTATTAATTTCAAGAGTCAAGCATTAACATCTTTACACAGCAGTGACCCAGCAGATACATGAGATATAGAGAACTGACTCAAAAAATGTGAGGGTGGGGAAAACCCAGCCACAGGGTTCCACATCTGATGTATGTGAGGATGGGCAGATAACTGTGTCTGTCCTGTTATGGGTGCGATTATGGCCCAGAGTTGGTTCAGTTCCTGGGATCCCCCTTCCCCTTCCATTACAAGGTCCAGAAGAGGGTTGCAGGGGGGGCCACGCCATGTGGCCCTGGAACCAGGAGACCTTGGGCTGCATGTACAAGTCACACGCCCGAGTCAGGTGATCTGTGTTGTGTCTTAAGGTGTTGACACCCACCCCTGGGCGCGGGACTATTTTGAACCAGTTGGCCATTCAGTGGATGTTAAGTGCCTATTGGTCAGTTCCACGCTCCCCTAATGGGGTATTTAGGGGGGTGCAACGGCCGTTAGGGTCTCTTCTTTCTCTCCCTCTCCTGCTGCAAGGAACTCAAGCCTCAGCACCTGTCCAGGTCCAGCCATGTGCTCAGCAGCAGCAACAGCAGCAGCAACAGCGGCGGCAGCATCACAGCTTATAGCAAAGGCGGCAAGGCAAAACCCTCTCTTTTCCTTTCTATGCAGGATAAATCCTTCTCTCCCCTTTCTCGGGAAGAAACGTTGTATGCAGTTTGTGTTTCGTGGGCTTTTATAGGTGCGGTTGGGATTGCTTTTTATTTAGGCTCTCTGTTTTCTAAGTTCTGACTGTTTAAACTGTTTATTCTGTGTTTCAAGCGATTTTGTGCATGTGTCTTTGCCAATCGAGCATCCAGAGAACCTGGGGGGAACCTTCCAGACCCCCCTCCCCCCGCGATTATCAATAATAATTAAAATTGATATTCGCAACAATGTCCCGTCATGGGACAGTACACCAGGCTGC
Source organism: Psilopogon haemacephalus (assembly GCA_013396835.1). Lineage (NCBI taxonomy): Eukaryota > Metazoa > Chordata > Aves > Piciformes > Megalaimidae > Psilopogon > Psilopogon haemacephalus. The sequence goes on along the minus strand of VWZI01018590.1, from coordinate 86,539 downwards.
CAAGTTTTTTGCACCACGTCCTGTGGTCCAGCTCAGCCCCAGAAGCCCTTCTAAGGACTGCCTGGGAACTGCCAGTAAAGCAGAAGCCACTTATCAGCTTGATTAACTTTTGAATAAAGTGTGCTTGTGTCATTGCTTTGCTCTGCTAGTGGTTTGTTGGGTTTTTCTTGTGTGTGTGGGGGGTTGTTTGGTTTTTTTTTTCTTTTTTTTTTTTTTT
>VWZI01018590.1:61678-86296 GCA_013396835.1 Psilopogon haemacephalus | reverse complement strand
TTTTTTCCTGAAGAAGATACCTTTGAAATTACTGGATATTTTACATGGATGATCTAATTGGGAGTACTGTTGTAGTGGACTTGTTTTCTTAGCTAAACAAGCCCATGAAATCTCCCCTTAAAGGCAGAAGAAACAGCCAGCCAACAAATTCAAGTCTGCCTTTCTGTTCTTTGCTTGTTCAAAGCTCTCTGTTCTAATTCACTGTTATTTTCCTTACCACTTACTTCATACTGCAAATTATACTTCAAACAAACTGGTACACCTTCACTGCCAATCTACCCTCCAATTCCTTTGTTTGTAATCAATTCTAAGTGACTGGATATTAATTTGAAAGGAGGCAGCATATGATTCTTATTTTTCTGCCGCGAACCAGGAGATGGGAGGCGGTTTGATGCAAACCAATTCTCAATTTTATTAGCCTTAGAGTGGGCTTATATACACTCTGAGCCTAACACATACAAGATATCATGCATATGTGGTACATGCTGATTGGACAAAAACTGTTGTCCACGCATCTGGTGGCTATAGCTGATTGGTAAAAGCCAGGTGTTCATGCAATTACATAATCACGGTGGTCAGATTATGGTTATTGGCAAATAAATGTGTTGTTGTTCTTATGTAACAATTTTCCATTTGCTTCTTATGGAAGTCGCTGCTTCTCTCAAGGCCGCTTCTCTTCCCCTTTTTGACCTTTCATAACTCTTATGTGATACATCCTATCCTTGTTAGGTATCTTGTCCCTCTTCCAGCCATTCTGTTTCCTGTTAGGTATCCTGTTGCCATGGCTTACTGATTTCAATATCCTGATACAGCAAATCATCCATATTTAGAGTTCCTACATTTTTCAAAGAGGCTGTTAGAGGTAGTCTTTAGAATTGCCCTTTGCTGTCTTCTCTCAGAACAGCATTATTGCTCCTAGGGAACTCACCTAGATCAAACAGCAAAGCCTTGTCTGTGACTCATTATATTGGTGGCTTCTTACAGACTCCAGTTCTGAATGAAGCAGAAAGCATTTGGCTAATTAGGTCTGAAAGAAAGGTGCTTAGAAATTCCTTCTCTCTTAGAAGTATGGATTGCTTCTAGACAAGGGTTCATTTCTGTAGTTTAATCTCTGCAGTCTATGTAGACTACTTCAGGCTAGTGTAAGCTAGCTGCCCCTGGTGCATTCAGCATGTTTCATAGCTAGGGTAAGACCCCTTTTGCTCTGTTGCTGTATTCTGATCTTTAGCCATCTTTTCTCCATATTTAACTGCTAAGTTAGTATTTAATTTGTGTTCTTAATAGTGAGGAAGAGTAGTGAGAAAAAGTCCCTGAGGTCAGATTCTTAGCATGGATAAACAGTCATACTTATATTCATTCCACTTTGGAACTAAGAAGTGATTTCAAAAATACCCAGCAGCTTCTGGAACAGTCCATGGCTAAAAGTTTGAGTTATTGATGCTGTTGCTCCTAATAGATTGATACAGAAATGACTCTGATGAATGTTAGAGTACAAAACACACTAATATGCTACAGCATAGTCTCAATATTATTTAGATTTATTTATTAAAAGATACAGGCTTCTGGTATTCTCTGTTGCTAAGCTTGTGACTTACAAAACTGATTTTCTTGCTGTGAAACTGCAGATTTTTATTGCTCACTTGTATGTGGAAGAACCAGGGAAGCTAGTAATGTCTCCTGGGTTTTTGTATCCCTCAAAACATTTCAACCAGCTTATGGTCACACAATAAACACTCTCTTAACATCTTCCTGCACCTAATGTTTTGCTGCCATAGGCAACCACTTAATCTGCCTACACAGAGGAGCTAGCCCTGAGGGGATGCAGTATGCATTGAGAAGGATGGATTTATACTAAAACATTAGTTTTCAGGAAAAAAAATAGCTCTTCATTTGAGATTTCTTGCTATATTCCTAGCTGTTCCAATAATAGAAGTGTTCAAGATTTTTACAATCAAGGTTTCACGTGGATTGCTTCTATAAGCAGATTTGTTTCCACCTTACAATTAGTACTGTATTTCTGCTTTAGGTTCTACCCTTTTATCATATAAGCATCTTCTGTACAAACCAGACTTGAAAGGTATGCTTGTGAACCATGAGGAGACCCAAGTGAAAACCCATGACAGCCAGTTGGAAATGAATACAGCTCTCATGGTTTGACTCTCCTTTTTATTTACATTTGCATTAAGTAGCACAGCAGAAGGAGGCACTATGCCCAGCACTGAGAGGGAACCCCCTCTCCTTTGGGAGGCAAAGTAGACACCGAGTCTCCATTTAAACCTCATTATGACATCAATTCATGTGAAAAAAGAAAAATCACAGGTTTGCGGTTCATGCCTGTAATAAGCCCTTTAGAAACAAGCTGTTCTGGCAACGTAATTTAATCCTTGCTACTTCCATTTAAAAAAAAATAATTATATATTCCTCTGCTGTAAGAGAACTAGGATTTGTTGTGAATCAAGTCACCCTGTAGCTGTTTTACTTGAATGCAGAACTCGCACTGCTTCTTACTTGAATGCAGAACTCGCACTGCTTCTTAGAGTTTGTTATGACTCCTCTAATTTAAGACTATTACCTGAAACAGACGTATTTTATTTGGCCTTCTTCATGTTGACAGAGTGTGAAAGCTTGCAAAATGATCTCCAAGTGCCTCTACAGAAAAAAGTCATAAGGCTCATTGTGATGAGAGCGAAGTAACCATAAAACTTCTCAGCCTGACTATGTTCCATATGAGGTGCTTGAGTCTCAGTGGAATCAAGTGTCCTGCTCCTCCCACCAAGTGAAAGAAGAGGGGCTTGCTAAGACTCTTTTAGAAGGGAAAGATTTGCCAGGAAAGCCTTGTTCTCCCAGAGGCATAGGAAAACAGTTATGCATGGCCAGAGCTTCTGAATTCCTATGTCTTAACAAGGAGCATGATTCTTGGAAAACATGAGAGCTTTCAGTTCCATAGTTTTATATGTCCTATTCTTACCCAAACCAGTTATTGCTATTATAGCTAATAGGCATGCAGAATGGGCAGGAAAGGTGTTAAGTGGCAAAAAAAAAAGCTTCAGTTTCAGAATCTTGAGCTCTGCATAGCGAATGTGCTTCTTTACTTGGCAGGCTGTGGGCTTGGTTTTTAGTTCAAGCTAAGATATTACAAATGAATTAGAAAAACTGTGGGGTTAGGCCACCTTTGTATTTTGTTGTATTTGCATTCTGGCTGGTGGTGGAGTTTGCCTGAGTTACAGCAACTCCAAGACTAATCTAATTTATAATCAGATTGCCAAAAAAAATTCTGGCAGTTGAAAATAGTAATATATGCCAAGGGTGCAAATGTAAGCCTGGGGTGGTGGGGGTTTTTTTGTTTGTGCTTTGTTTTGGTTTTTTTTTTAAGGGGGGTGGGTGGTGTTTGGTTTTTTCTTTGTTTTTTGTTTTTCCTGAGTGTGTTTCATGATATAAGAGCTTATGCCACCATAACTGCTACTACTGGAGGCTAAAGCTGACATACTTTCTATTCACCAGGAAGCCTCCAATATTCCAGCTATCTCTTGATGCATCTTTTGCAATGAATGTAGCAGTCATGAAATCATAGATTCATAAAATGGCTTGAGCTGGAAGGAGCCTTAGAGATCATCTAGCTCCAACCCCCCTTTCTACTGGGCCAGACTGATCAGTCTCATCCAGCTTGGTTTTAAACACTTCCAGGGCTGAGACATCTGCAACTCACCACCCTCATAGTAAAGAACACATTCCTAATGTCTAATCTAAATCTACCCTGCTCTGGCTTGTCTCGAACCATCACCCCTTGTCCTATCACCACAAGCCTTTATAAAAAGTCCTTCTCCAGCTTTCCTGTATGCTCCCTTCAAGTACAAAAAAGGCATCCCTGAAGCATTCTCTTTGCCAGGCTGAACAGACCCAACTCTCACAGCCTGATCTCATAGGAAAGATACTTCAGCCCTCTGATCATTTTTGTGGCCCTCCTCTAGACCCGCTCCAACAGATCAATGTAATTCTTCTGCTGGACTCCCAAGAGCTGGATGTGGTACTCCAGGTAGGGTCTAACAAGAGCAGAGTAGAGAGGCAGAATCACCTCCCTTGACCTGTTTGCTATGCATCTTTTGATGCAGTCCATGATACAGTTGGCCTTTTGGGCTGCCAGCACACATTGCTGGCACATGTCAAGCACTTAATCAACCAGCACTCCCAGGTTCCTTCCTGTAGGGCTGCTCTCAATCCACTTAGCACCCAGACTGTATTTGTGGTTGGAATTGCCCCTGTCTAGAAGCGGGACTTTGCACTTAGCCTTTTTGAACTTCATGAGGCTCGCATGGGTGCACCTCTCCAGCCTGTCAAGGTCCCTCTAGGTGGCACTGCTTCATTCCAGAGTGTTGGCTACATCACAGCTTGGTGTTGTCAGCAAACTTGCTCAGGGTGCACTAGATCTCCTTGTCTGTTACTGATGACAGTGTTAAATAGCACGTGTCCCAGTACAGACTCTACTCTTCACAGGTCTCTGTTCTGATGTTGAGTCATTGATCACAACTCTTTGAAAAGAGTGGTCATCTAGCTAATTCCTTATCCATCAACTGATACAGCCATGAGATCAGAGGCTGTGTTTTTCCAATTCAGATACGGGGATGTCATGCGGGACACTGTCAAACTCTTTGAATGTCATTTTCATCATTTGAATGATGCAAAGGACTGTGCTGGCTTTATCTCAATCAGAAATGTATCACGTAAACAGGACATTCCTAATGTTCAGACCTTTCAGGCATCTGTCCTCCTATGATCAAATTAACATAAAGAGAGCATTGAGAAATGAACAGCTAAGAAATCATTCTCTTGTCTTGAGTCTATGGATGTAGAGCACTTTTCTTAAATGCCAGTAGATGAAGCTCTATATATGAATATGTACAAAGCTCTTTGTATGAATTAACAATACTTTGACTAAAAAAAATTTGAAATCCCGTCTTTAAAGAATTTGTATTTAATATACTTCTTGTTTTTAATTCTCCACCAAAATCTGGGAGTATACTTTTGTCATGCATTTGTGGCTATCTGAGGTCTTGTTTTGATCATTCTGGAAAGTTAGTGCATCCAAGCTCACAAATTCTGCTTAGATGAAGCTTAGCATATGTGTTAATTTAGTCACCTTTATGTTCTGAGTTTCAAGATTTTGCAGAACAAATTAATATGATTGAGATCTGTGAAACCATGAGTTGTGTGAAGAATCTGTACTGGGATTGACCATCTTCCTTTCCAATACAAGAACCAGAAGTCATTATATTAAACAAGGAGTAGACAAACTGAATGAACAAATGAAATAGTTTTTTTTCACAGCATCTAACTAAGCTGTGGGAATACTCTCACCATGATTTGGGTGTACTAAAACCTTACAGAAGCTCAAGGAGAGTCTGTTGAAATTCACTGGGGGAAAAAAATACAGGAAATGAGTAAACACACAGAAAAATATCCCTCAGATAGTTACCGAACCCTTGATAGCTAGAGGCCTGGGTGCTACTTAGGTCAACTGCCATTTGTGCTTTCTTCCTTAGGCATCTGATTTTGGTCACTTTTGCAGGCAGGATGCTGGATTAGATGTGGTTATGGGCTGATCCATTGCAGCTGCTCTGTGTTGTGTTATATTATGTTTTACACTACAGGTATCTGCAATATGTTTGTAAAATGCCCTTCAGTTCTGCGTAAATCACATGCAATCTTCAAAAAGCCTGCTTCTTCCTATAGACTGTGGATGAATTGAATCTTTCACTGCATGACATAAATATTTCTCAGAGTCAAGTGTTTCTAGTTAAGAGGGGCTTGGTTAAGAAAGATGTTGCTCTCTTGCTGTGTTCATGAAATTAATCTACACCAATAAAGCTTTGCAAGTCTGAACCTTCTCAATGAATCAGCCCTAAATAAGTCTGAATAACCTGGATCAAAATTTGTATTTTAAATTTGCTAACAGTTCATAGGCAGATTCATATACTATCCAATCAGCTCTAGATTGATCTGAGCTTTTGGATTTAGAGGATATGAAAGATACATATATATGAATGTTTTTGTCTGTGTCAATATACTAAGAGTCAAAGATGCTCATCTGGCAATGTGGTCTGAAGGAACTACTTGGGTAGTCTTTTTTTATACATATGTTTAATAGTGTTCAGAATTACAAACCATTTTATAGTAAATGAAGAATCATGTGTAATTTACAGTAAATTGGAAATTACAAGGGGTTACTAGTATGTCAGAGAAATGCCCTTCACTGTTTTATTTTTTCTTAATAAGTTAACTTGACAACATAAAGGGGAAATACAGTAGTTTTGCATAGCTTAATTGCCATAAATATATGATATTTGATGTCAGCTAGGGTGAGAGGAGCACCCCAGATCTTGCAGTGTCTTAGAAAATTCTTTTTGATACACATGTGATTCATTCTATGCTGGTGATCCTAAGAGATAGAGGAGATAATACTATTAATGTTTTCTTTAGAGGTCTCATAGTAATGTTTGAATGTTGGCATATTAATAAGGTTTAAATGTAGGTGGAAATTTGAAGGCAGCATGAAGTGTTATTGGCTAATTAGAGCATGTGTCTTCCTAGTCATACAACCTTAAAGCTGATGCAGGGCAGACCTAGTGTGGTCTAGGATGTACTTCAGTAAAGATTTCTTGCCAGTAATTTGCTTTACAACTATTCCAGATGGCTGACAGCACTTGCTCTAGCTCTTGCAGTTTAAGAAAGTGTTGGATTAGCAAAGAGTATTACACACAAAAAGCGTGTTAGAATCCTGTTAAGAATAGAAGCCAGGAAAGACTAAAAAGTTAGCAAATGCTGGGAGTAAGGTTGTCTTGCATATTTTTACTGCTCTTTCTCTGTGTGCATATCACACAGCCTTAATTACAGGAACATAGTGTGTTTTCACAAGAGCCAGTCTCACTCAGTGCTTGCTTACTGAACAGACGTTCAGTATACTGTTTTTGTTCTTCAATCTCTGGCCTCTCATTTATTTCACACTACTGGAAACCCCCTCCAGAGTTCTCTGTTGTGCTTAACAATGTGATATGTGGCATTTCCTAGAAAGTAATAAGCCTGTTTCACTGTATCTGTGCTGAGAGAAGTGATGTTATGTATTTTCACAGGTGAAAAACTGAGCAGAGAGGCAGCACATTCAGTAGTCAATACTGAACACAGAGTTTACTCCCCAGTTTTGTATTCATGCCTCTGTATTTCCCTTGAAGCTATATGACTTCCTGTGTGAAAGATTGTTGTGGAGACAGGGAATTAATGTGGCTGAGGCAGGAATTATAAAAATAGAATTATTTTATTTCCCTGAATCCCTGCCTCCAAACTAGATACAGAACAAGTTTTGGATTTATTTATGGACTCAGTTTGATGGGAAAAATCAATATAGGATGCTATAGACAAATTTAGGATTTAGGAAGTCAGAAAACTGAAAAGACTAAGCTATAAACACAGCTTTTACCCCACTATCAATTGGCTGAGCAGAGAATTTAAGGGAACAGCAGCTTTACTCACGATGAGGAAATAGGTAATCATTGAGTCCTTGCTGGATTCTCTGTGGCTCTGACGATTCTGACTTCAAACAATATCCAATTGTCAATCCAAAACGGTAAAGTCCAAGCCAGGTGGCAAAGACCACCAAACTTAGTGATATTTCAAAAACAGTTTCCATGAGACAGAGATTTGTGGAAGCCACACTTAACAGCAGCAGGGGAGAGCCAAGCTGTTGAGGTCTCCCTCCGCCAGAATAACAGCCAGGAAGTCAGCTGCAGTAAGATCCCAGAAAGGCCAGGTCCGGATGCTGCTGGCAGCTCTCTCAAATGGACCCAGGACTTGCCAAGCTCGCATGACTGCACAGAATGGTGCAGGAGTCGGGGACTCTATGAAGGCAGGGACAGTGCAAAACCAAGAGCCATCCAAAAAGGTAGGACCCATTGTAAAGCTGGGACGGTCCAAGCAGGAACTTCTTCAGGCAGGGCTCTGTAAAATGGGGAACTCTCCCAGGCAGGAATCTTTCCGGTGGGAACCTTTGCCCCTTTTCCCTCATCTGTTTATGCTCTTTTGAACAAAGTATCCATTTGCCAATTTATACTGGGCGTAAAAAACCCAGCTGGATTCCCTGTGTGGGCTTTCACATGAGTCAGTCCACATGTGGAAAGGCACCTTTTGCTGCCCCCCCTTCAAGCCCATGCTGGGGGCTTTCTTCTTCTTCCCATTCAAACCAGCAGGGGTGGGGGGGGAGAGAAGGAAGGAAATTAGGGTGCTCTGGGACAATGATACCTATTTATTCCCTTGAAACAGGAAATATTGTAGCCTTTCTAGCAGAATCAGGCTGAGGTTGTTAGGACTCATTACCAGCCATGTGCCATCACTGGTTATGATTATATTGACAAACTGTTCGGAATTAGGTTATAAGATAAAGCATGGGCTTGGTTTGCCATCAAATACTCAGTTTATCAAGGACAGAGAACTGTTCTGACCAGAGAGATTATCCTGTGAAAGGAAGAAGAAAATTTAGCTCTATGGAAGCGAGTTGCACCTTGCCAGTGGGTGCTGAGGTCAGACAATGGGTCAGCAAAGCAGGTGAAGGGATTCATCTCATGTAACTTAGCTGCCTGTAATTTTACAACATAACTCAGGTTACTTTTGAGTTAAATAGAAATATGAACTCTAAACATATTCTTGAAAAGAAACAAGGTAGAAAATGACAAGAAAAGCCTTGAGACCACTCAATAAAGCAACTGGCATAGCCAGAGAGATTTGGGCCAAAAGGTCTATTAGAGATAATCGGTGATCTTTTAAATAAAATTGAATATGATATAGGGTTAAGAACTTTTACAACATTTTCTCTGTACACAGAGTGTAAAGCCAACCTCTTCTTACAGGTGCATACTGACAGAATGAGAAGAAATAGAAGAGGTTTCCTTCAAGCACAAACCTGAGCTGTGTCTGCCATGCGATCACTCTTGACTGTTGCATAAGAATGTGCTCATGAGGAAAAGATAGATACTCAGCAGGGAAAATTTCCAATTAGGTGTTTAAAATTTAGTAAAATTATAATTAGATTAGAGTGTAGTTTTATATTGGGGTGTGTAAAGTAAGTTTAAATCTAGAGAGTTACCATAGTTTAATGAGAGCTACCATGCTTTAACACACAGTTTATGTCACCCTATAGAAGACCAGAGTTCATTATACCCTGTGTATTTATAGTATGAGAGGCTTTGGAGATGAGTGAAAATATTGTGCCATTCCTCACTCTGATACACAGAGGGAAAAACATGCTAAATCACACAAACAGCTGAAAACGTGCCAGGCAATATTTTGGAACAATACAGCCCATAATCCTGCCACAGTAACACTGTTAGTTCACATTTTTGGCAGTTTTGATTGCTCACCCTTACTTGCCTTTCCAACTCATGGCAAATTAAAACTGTTCATAAACTCTCAATAACATCAGTGTCTTATTTTTATTTGGTTTTGGTCTGGTAGTATGCTTCAGGAGCCAGGTTTGATACTACTCTATAGGTTAAATTATTGAGAAACAACTTTTCAATCTTGGAATAAATCTTCCCTTTGTAAGTTTGTTATATAATTTTCCATCATGGAGCATTTATACTTATAAGAAGTGTGTACTCCTATTGGCAACACAATAAACTCTATTTTAAAAATAACTTACCAGAGAAAAACTGCAGTACCATCAAACATTTCTGTTCTTCTCCAAATTCCAACTTGAATGTCAAGCAGTAAACTTTAATGTCTTCTTCATAAGCAGAAACATCTGCTATTTACCTTCCTTGCTACTGGTACAATGGGAATATTTTATGGCTTCAGGAATGCGAAAGCCTAATGCAATTATCATTTTGTTCATGTAGAATAAGCCACCAAATACAGCAATCAACTAAATCCTTAAAGATGAATTGAAGACATTTGTTGGTATGTGATGCACTGATCAAATTGTACAGCACTTATTGGACAGTTATGCATCTGAGTAATGATTTTATATACCTCCCTAGGAAATAAAATTTTTCAGTAGTGTTTTTAAATAAATAACTTAAAATTAGAATGTTAAAAAAGTAGAATATTAAGATACTTAATTTAGAAAGGATTAAACAAAATAAATCACAAAATGGTCATTCCTGCTAGCTTTCCTTCAATGAGTGTTTCTAAAATGTAAATCTTAAATAATCTTTAGGAAAATACTATACTACAAGGCCTGCATACTTGTATGCAAAAAGAATATGTTACCCTTATAAACAGTGCACAGTTTCTGTGTAATAACTTCATAATATGTCAGTAGCTCATTCAAACCAAGGAAAAGAAAGTCGTAGTGTTCATTTATAGGAGAGAGATGGTAATCTGTTTCTCTAAAGTTTGTGTTGCTCCTATGTTTCAATTACATGATTACTTTGTTATTTTTAATGTAAGGCCAAGTATTCAATGAAAGGGTATGTGCATTTTTGCAGTTGTATTTATGTGTAACAAAATCTTGCTTTCTAATATAATGTTTTTATGCTCAGATACTAAGTATATGAACGTGGTTGCAATAATCACCAACATGTCTTTTAGTATAGTTAAATATGTCTCTTGAGATACTTGGCCTTAAGGAAAAAATCTTGTATATGTTGCTTGTTTATTGATAACATTTAATATAATTAAAATTCTTTTCATTAACACAACAACTTGTCACTTATTTGGCTTCCCATCTTTTAATAAGTGTTTCTTTTTCTAAGGCTGTATATTAAAGAGTCAGGGAGAGAAATCATATTGAGGACATCACAATAAATGAGGAAGTGGTCACTGACCTGCTGTGCCACTTAGGTGTACATAAGTCTGTGGGGCTGGATGGGCTGCACCCAAGGGTACTGAGGGAGTTGGCAGATGTGCTCACCAAGCCACTTTCCATTATTTACCAGAAGTTCTGGCTAATTGGGGAGATACCAATGGACTGGAGGGTAGCAAATGTGACACCTATCTACAGGAAGGGCAGAAAGGAAGATCTGGGAAACTATAGACCTGTGAGTCTGACCTTGCTACCAGGGAAAGACATGGAGCAGGTCACCTCAAATGCCATCATACGTCATACAGACAACAACCAGGGGATCAGGCTAAGTCAGCATGGATTTATGATGAGCATGTCCTGCCTGACCAAGCTGATCTCCTTCTATGACAAGATCACCCAGCTCCTGGATGATGGAAAGGCTGTTGTGCTGGTTTGAACTAATTGGAGGATTTGAATGAGAAAGTAGACTAGAGCCTGAGAAAGGAAAACATTCCGGTGTCTCCTTCACTCATTTGTTTACTGAAACAGTATAAAGTTAGAATCAAAATAAAGATAAGACAGATCACTTTGGGCCCTGGCTGCTGCATCTCTCCCTGCCTTCTTAGCTGGATCTGAATAATTATTTTCCTGCTGCTAATCCCCTGGCTAGTCAACCTTCACTTATCTGGCATGTAAGGCAGATGGTGAGAAAAGATTGGGAAGTGGGGGGTGGAAAANGGGGAGGGTTGGGGAGGGCGGCGGTGGGTAACTGCTGAACCACCACAGCTGTCAATGTTGTATTCCTAGACTTTCAAAAAGCCTTTGATACTGTTCCCCATAAAAGTCTTGCAGACAAATTGGCTACTCATGGCTGGGCTGAGTACACTGTCTCCTGGATAAAGCACTGGCTGGACAGAAGGGCCCAGAGAGTGGTGGTCAATGGAGTTAAATCCAGTTGGCAGCCGGTCACTAGTGGTGTTCCTCAGGACCTGTGTTGGGACCACTTACATCTTTATCGATGACCTTGGTTCAGGCATAGAGAGTGTCAGCAGTAAGTTTGCAGGTGGCACCAAGTTAATTGGCAGTGTTGATTTGAGTGAGAGTAGAGACTCTTCAGAGGGACTTGGATAGGCTAGATCAATGGGCCAACATTAATGGAATGAGTTTCAACAAGGCCAAGTGCCAGGTCCTGCACTTAGCTCACAACAACCCCAAGCAATGCTACAGGCTTGGGGTAGTGTGGCTGGAGAGCTGCCTGGCAGAAAGTGATCTGGGAGTTGTAATAGACAGGAGCTGAATATGAACCAGCAGTGTGCCCAGGTGGCCAAGAAGGCCAATGGCATCCTGGCTTGTATTAAAAATTAGTAGGGAAGTGATTGTCCCCTTGTACTTGGTTTTCGTGAGGCCACACCTTGAACATTGTTTTTGGTTTTGGGCACCACAATAAGAGAGATGTGGAGGTGTTGGAGTAGGTCCAGAGGAGGGCAATAAATCTGGGGAAGGGCCTAGAGAATGAACCTTGTTGAATTTAATTAAATTTCACCCTGTCCAACCCTCCAGCTTGTCCAAGTCTTGCTGAATGGCAGCACAGCCTTCTGGTATGTCAGCCACTCCACCCAGTTTGGTGCCATCAGCAAACTTGCTGACAGTGCATTCTGTGCCCTCATCCAGGTCATTGATGAATATATTGAACAGAACTGGTCCCTGTACTGACCCCTGTGGGATCCCACTAGTCACAGGCCTCCAACTAGACTCCATACAATTGACCACAACTCTCTGGCTTCTTTCCTTCAACCAGTTCCCAATCCACCTCACTACCTGATCATCCAGACCACACTGCCTCAGTTTAGCCAGAAGGGTGCTGTGGAAGACAGTGTCAAACACTTTACTGCAATCAGGATAAACCACATCCACTGCTCTACTATCATTAATCCACCTGGTTATGATAAACATGACTTGCCCTTGGTAAAACCATGTTGACTGCTCCTAATGACCCCACTGTCCTTGATATGCCTAAGGACAGCACCAAGGATAAGTTTCTCCATTACCTTTCCTGGGACAGAGGTGAGGCTGACTGGTCTATAGTTACCTGGGTCCTCTTTCTTACCCTTTTTGAAGACTGGAGTGATGTTTGCCCTCCTCTAGTCCCCAGACATCTCTCCTGTCTGCCATTAGTTACTGAAGGTGGTAGAGAATGGTCTGGGAATGACCTGTGCCATCTCCCTCAGCACCTGTGGGTGCATGCCATCAGGACCCATGGACTTATGTATGTCCAGATTACTCAACTGTTCCTTAACCCAGTCCTCATTAACCAGGGAAGACTCCTTGTCTTGCTTTCCTCTGGTGCCTCAGGTGTCAGGGGCTGTCAAGGACAGTCTCCAGCAGTATAGACAGAGACGAAGAAGGCATTTAGTAACTTTGCCTTCTTTGTGTCCTCTGTCACTAGGGCATTCACCTCATTCAACAGAGGGCCTACATTGCCTCTAACATTAGCTTTTCCTGCAAGAAAACCTTTTTATTGTTCTTGACCTCCCTTGCAAGGTTGAGTTCCAACAAGGCCTCAGCCTTCTTAGTTGTTTCCCTGCACCCTCTGACAATAGCCCTATATTCCTCCCAGGTGGTCAGCTTCTCCTTCCATGATCTGTAGACTCTTCCACTGAAGTTTACTGAGTGGTTCTATACTTAACCATGCACATCTCCTGGCTCCCTTTCTTGCTTTTCCACTTGCTGGGGTGCACTGATCTTAAGCTTGGAAAGAGAGGTTCTCAAATGCTAACCAACTATCATGGGCCCCTCTGCCTTCTAGTACCCTGTCCCATGAGATTTCACCCAACAGTTGCTTGAAAAGGCCAAAGTTGGCCCTCCTGAAACCCAGGGTTGTAGTCCTGCTTGATATCCTGTTCCTACCAGACAAGATCTTGAACTCTACCATCTCAGGATCACTAAGGCCAAGGCTGCCCTCAACCTTTACTGCTTCAACCAGACCCTCCTTGTTGGTTAGGATAAGATCCAGCAGTGCTCCCCTCCTAGTTGGCTCCTCAACCATTTGCATCAAGAAGTTACCATCAATGCACTGGAGGAACCTCCTGTGCTGAGTAGCCCTTCCAACAAATATCTGGATAGGTAAAATCCCAGGATGGTTTCTTCATTATTCCCATGTCAGGTCCACTAAATTTGCATTCTCTCTTCTTTTGTTGGTATATGGAAAGTGGAAGGAACAAATAGCTCTGTGGCAATGTTTATGGCTGCATGAACAAACCATTTAGATTCATCTGTTCAGTATGGACTAGCTAGGCATGAAGTGTTTTTTTTTTTTACTTCCTCCCATCTCTAGAATTAGTGTTCCCCCTGCAATGTCTTCAAATAATAATGCAACAATATGCTCTACCTAGTTTGGATTTCCTAATTATACACACAGTGTGCTGCAAAAACATGTGGCTTTATACTATTACAAATTATTGCTCTCAGAGAAAGAGAATTTCAGTTTCATTGTGGAGTTTGTCATCTGATTAAAATGGCTGTAGCAGATGAGACAAAAAAAGTAACTCCTTGTCACTGAGATTTTGCTGTGGTGTTTCTGTCATGGAGAAGAAATGCAAGAAACAACTCTCTCCACTGACTGCTTTGTTCTGCAGTGTTTTAGCAAAAGGCTTCTATGAAATTCCCCCTCTTGCTGGCCTGTGATAAACTATGTCTCAGAAGCTGTAAAGAAGAAAGCTGTGAGTTCATCGCAACAAATCAGGATTTTCTGTTGTAAAAGAAAATTGTTTTCTGCAATTGCAAATAACAGGAGTGGCAAGACACCTGCTAAACTATAATGCATTATAGCAATCAGATGACACCAAGTTGTGTGGCACAGTCGACTTGATAGAGGGCAGGGATGTCATGTGCTGGGACCTGGACAGGACAGGTGAGGCCAAGTCAACCTCATGAAATTCAACAAGGTCAAGTGTAAGGTCCTACGCCTGGGTCAGCCCAATCCCAAGCACAACTCCAGGCTGGGTGGCGAATGTCTGGAGAGCATCCCTGAGGGAAAGGACCTGGGGGTCTGGGTTGATGAAAAGCTCAACGTGAGCCAACAGTGTGCACGTGCAGCCCAGACAGCAACTGTGTCCTGGGCTGCATCAAGAGAAGCGTGGCCAGCAGGGCAAGGGAGGTGATTATTCCCCTTTATTGTGCTCTTGTCAGACTCCACCTGGAGTATTGTGAGCCCCCAACACAAGGACATGGAACTGTTGGAGCAAGTCCAGAGGAGGGCCACAAAGATGATCAGAGGGCTGGAGCACCTCTGCTATGAGGACAGGCTGAGAGAGTTGGGGGTCTTCAGCCTAGAGAAGAGAAGGCTCTGAGGAGACCTTATAGTAGCCTTCTGGTATCTGAAAGGGGCCTACAGAGACGTGGAGAGGGACTATTCACAAGGTCTTGTAATGACAAGATGAGGGGTAAATGGAAGAGAGGAGATTTAAACAAGATGTTGGGAGGAAGTTCTTTACTGGGAGAGTGATGAGATACTGGAATGGGTTGCTCAGGGAGGTTGTGGCTGCTCCCCCCCTGGAGGTGTTCAATGCCAGGTTGGATGTGGCCTTTAATGACCTGTTCTACTGGGAGGTGTCCCTGCCTATGGCGGGGGGTTGGAACTGGATGATCTTTGAGGTCACTTCCAACCTAAAGCGTTCTATGATTCTATGAAGAATGTTTTGATTCTGAAAGAAGTTAATAGGGTGTACTGATTAAGTGCAACCTTCATTATGTACAACTGCTCAGTACCTGCTTGTTCCTAAGGATGTCTGTCTCAGTGATGGAAATTTCTTAATTTTTCAAAGCTCAATCAACCACACTGAAAAAAGTCTTTGCTATATGGAGTTACTTGTGTGGATTATACACCTCTGAGGAAGTGTTTTAGCTTATTCAGCACAGAAATCGGGGTTTGATAGAGAAAAATCCTTCTCTTTTTATTTAACTGCAGAATTTTATTGGGAAAAACTCAATTAAAAGGACAGAATATTGATAAGTTTTTAGATCTGATAGCAATGAATACTATAAATCTTTTGACAGAAAACTGTTTATAATGCAAACTGATGAGAAATTTATTTTATATTAACTAATTGTAGAGAAAATTATTAATGCTCTTACTTATTTTACCTTCTTGGAATAGACTAATATATTAAACCTCTGCATCCTAAGGTATGGATAGTGAGGTTGCTAAGGTGAGGGTACTAAGAATAGTCCCTACTCCTTGAGTTTAGTTAAAAAAATTATTTATTTATGATGAAATTGTATCTGAAGTTCTTGGGCTTTCTTGTTTAATTATGTAACATTTGTACAACAGTAGAAGCAAGAGCGTTAGTCAAGTCAGGGCCTTATGAGAGAGATACTATTCCAAGATTCAGGACATTTTCTCACATTATGGACCTTATGCACGTATGTAGAAAATGTTTTGATGCTTACTTGCCATTAGAAGACATAGCAAGTGTCAGATTTATCTCAGAAATTTGAATATCTTAATGTGTCTTCCTATGTGTAGGTGCCTTCACCTCACTGAAATCATAATCAATGGATATTATCCTGCATGCCTCAGCTGCCAAAATGTAGACATGAAGTATCAGTTGAGATGATCTATAGTATCTCAAGTAGAATCCCTCTGGAAATCCAGAGGGACTCAGACCTCCTGTAGGTATTGCTAATGTTCTGGAAAATTAATGAAATCTCAAATGTGTTAAATGATCTTGTTTAGTCAACTGAATCACACCTCTTTATCACAGACTGAGGAGTATAGGGAGTTATTGAGCAGAACAAATGTTAGTATCTGTTTTAAATGCCTAAATTTAAGCATACACATGCCTTTGTGAATCTAGATCTTTCTATCTGAAAAACACACTTGACAGCACTTTTCTTTCGGTTCTATCAGCCCATGGAAACTTTTTCAACTCTGGGAAGCAGCTATTCCTGCTACAGCAAGACAGTGAACAACAGATTGCCAGAATCCTTAAAACAGGATCATCCAGAGTGGACTGTTCAAGGACTTTTTCAATTGGGTTTTTAATACATCCAAGAATGGAGAGTCTTCTACCTCTCTAATTTGTTTGGGTTTTTTTACCACCTACACAATTTAAAAAAAAAAATTCTTATGTTCAAGTAGAATTTCCTGTATATCAGCTCGTGCTCATTGCCTCTTTTCTAAATGATAACCAGTGAATGGAAGAGTCTGGCTCCATCTTCTACTATTCCCCATGATGTCTTTATACACATGGATAAGATAACCTGAACCTTGTTTTTCTCTAGGCTGGAAAATTTCATCTCTCTCAGACACTCCAATGCCTTAACCAGCCCTAAACCACTAGATGTTTGTTCTTCCTCTTCTTAAGTGAGTTTTATTGTTTCTTTAGACTAAACAGAATTTTTAGTTTGAAATTTTCATTGTAACCATAGATTCCTAATTTTTGAACTGTCTAAGAATGTTGGAAACACTCCTGAAATGCTTGGTTGATTTTTCAGTGTTCACAAGTCAAATAATTTTGTTTTGTTTTGGGTATTAAAAAAAAAAAAAAAAANAAAAAAAAAAAAAGTGAACTTAGGAAAATAAATTTTTCATATGCTTCAGACAGTCCAAAAAGAAACTTTGATATATAATTTTGCACTTCGTGCTCCATTCACAAGCTTTTTCCTTCCCAGTCTAATCATTACCACCTTTGCCACCAACTAAGCTGGTGTGTAAGTGGAGCAAAATGAAGAAATGTATTATACTTGTTAATGATTGAATAGGTCTAAGTATAATTTGTTTAGGTTCTCCACAAAAACATTTATCAAGTAATTCTTTGAGGTATAAAGACATTATAAAGATATAGTCATTAAGCAATAGTTCATCAAGGACCATTCATTAGAAAGATTTGTCAATCTTTTAATCAAATCTAGATTAACCAAAGTTAAGGGAAAATTGTTATGAGGTAAATGGAAATCAATGAGATCTCACCTTTGATGAACTTAACACATAATCATAGAGTCTTATTTCATCCACATTCAGTTTTTACCTAATTTTGGGTGTTGTGCTTGTCATAAGCCCCAAAGATTAAAAAAAAAAAAAAAAAGAAAAGAAAAGCAATGACTAATTCAGTCCACTGTTTCCTAAGCTTTTGAAATCTATTTTTTTTGTTTTTCTATTAATGAAAAAGAATGAATCATCATATTATATCCTGTGTGAATTCACATTTAAGAAACCGCTACAGGAGGTTGAATCTGCAAAACCAGCTGCATGCATCAGGGTTTGGAGATAAGCATAATTAGATAATAGCTGTGAAACACATTCAATGAGCGTAAAGCTTAATTTTATAGTAAATTGTAACTTTTTTTCATAGTTAGCCTGACTACTATGAAGTCTACATAGTAATGATGAAAACACTATTTCAACTCTGGAATTTCTCCTTCATGTGGTTATAGAATTGTAGACTCATATAATTATTTAGCCTGGAAAAGATCTTTAAGATGATTGAGTCTAACTGTTAACACTACCAAGTTCACTGATAAATCATGTCCCTAAGCACCACATATACAAGATTTGAAGTTCATCCAGGGATGACAATGTAACAACTTCCACGGCCAGCCTGTTCCAGTGCTTGTTCCTTCCAGCCTGTTCCTTTCAGTGAGTGTAGAACCTAAACCTTACTTGGAGCAACTTGAGGTTGTTTCCTCTCACTCTGTTCCTATATTAGAACCTTCTCTGGATTCTAATCAATATTCTCAGCATTTCAGCAAATTACAAAGCATCTAATTTGCTAAGCCAGGTTTTAAAATATGTGATTTTTACAGTACAGATAGAAAAGTGATGTGAACAACTTTATGTAAATGAGGACACTAAAAACTGTGTTCTCATTTATTTACTTATGATTTGCAGTCTTTGATGGGTGAGAATTTGCAACCATTTTTAATATTTGATATTATCTTAATGGGCATAAGAGCTTCTACATCCATGACAAGACCCTTCTAAAGTGCTAATGTAAATATAAGGTGACATTAAACTAGCCAATACAAACATACAAGAAATGTTTAGTGGTAAGTTTAAATGAACACTTATTGAGCATAAATAAAAGTTACAGCTGTAAATAAATCACTACATCTAAAACTGGTTTGATTCTTCATATTTGCCATTAACTTAATACTTTGTGACAGGTTAGTGACATTTCTTAAATCCTACAGGAGCTTTAAAACCACGTTGAAAATATTTGATTAATTCTTTAATGGCTGAAAGAGTCCATTTTATAACTTTTTTACTCAGTTGACATAACACATTTGTCTGAGGTAATTCCCTTTCTTCATTTTCTGTAAATACATACATATTTATGTCTTCTAGGGAAGACAGTTTCTTCAGAGTTGGTGTTTGTCACCTTTGTACTAAACCAAATTTTGCTCTGTATATTCTGCTCTGAAATTATTTCAGCTGAGTTTGTACTTGGAAAAAAGAGACGGAGTAGCAGTTTCACATGTGAAATCCACTAAATTGCAGGAAGATTTGAGAAATTACTGGGAAGCACTGTAATGATAGTGAATTTGTAGGTAATGGTACAGCAAAATTACAACAGTGGAAATTGGGTGTAATATAGTTTAACAATCTTGATAATTTTATGGGTAAAATATTTCAGAACTTAAAAACATTTTTGCTTTGTTGGAGTTGATGGTCAGTGAAAATTCCTGGAAGCTAGCATTAACTTGTCTTTTCTTCTGCCAGAGATCTCATCAAATCGCAAAATATGACAAGATGCATGTGTCCTAAAGAGCCCATGCTTTTATTACTTTTCATTTGAGTCATAGGTGCTCAAAACTCAGATTAAAAACAAAAAGTTTGTAGTGGTATATTAATGAATCTGTCCTGACATAAATTATATTCTTCTCTACTGTTTTGGAAGAATCTTCCACTCAATTCAACTGTCAAATCAAGTCAAATGTCAGCATAATTGGTCGCAAAGTAGTCCTTAATAAGTCCTTAGTAATCAGTATTTCAGCTGTCAGTCTAATTTAGTGTGACTGCAATGTTAATAATTAGGAGAAGTTTTAGAGCTGTAGTTAGCAATTGGAGAGGCAGGGGGGCCCACAGAATGCTTCGGTGAGCTGTCAAGAGATCAGAAACATTTTAAAATTTGAATGTGCTTTTAACCACTTTACTGTGTAAAAGGGAGTATGTTAAATGTCATCTTTAAAGGCATTTCTGTGATAATAGCATGGACCCAACGAGATGTGAGTAATACAATAATTCGCTGCCATTTTACTAAGTGATACGGTAATAGCACTGTGCCATTACTTGGAATACTTCTTATTAAGTGCTTGCAGATTAAGTATCAGATGCCCTATTGTTCTACTTAAACAACTTATCTGTCAATTTTCTGATATTTTTATCCAAAGGAAAAGGAAATTTTAAATGTTACCATAGGTTTCTTATAGTAACCATTTTGAATGGAACACATTCATTGTGCTGATAATGGGAGAAAACAAAACAAAACAAACATTGCTGAATTAACATAATAGGCACAAAGTGGCATGAAGATTTGCTTCTGACCTTGGACTTTCTTCTTATATTAAGGCAGCTCTGATTCAGGCAAATAATGTATAGCATTTAGTATCTTAAAGGATTACAGATATGATTTATTTACAGCACTGCCTCCCCTTCCTTTCTTCTGGAATTATTTAACACTGGCAATTGCATAAGATGGATGATTCCACCGGAATATGGAATTGCCATTCCTTGTATTCATTTCCACAGCACCTAGAACAGAGCCTTTCAGTCAGCTTTGTTGGCATTTGTTAATATTTTGCCAAATCCTATTCTCTATTTCAGAGAGTTCACTCAGCACATCTCTTTCAGTGTTTGGGAACTGAGGCCTGCTGCTTCCCAGGCATATGGGATAATATTAATAACAAGGCATATAGGGGAAGATAGAAAGGATTCAACTGACCAAATTTAGACTTCTACGATTTCTGTGATCTTTAGGTTCTAGAAAAGAAGCATGCAACATTTCTAGGATACAATTCATCTGTCCCCTTTAGATGTCTATTTGCAGATACACTGGATAGTTCCTCAGAACCGTATATTCTTTCCATCAATCACAAGTGATCACAGGTGAGATGAGTCCTATACTCACCTGTAATCTTCATGATGCCTAGACTTGATTTGCCCAAGCATGATGCCTAGACTTTGATTTGCCTAAGCTTTAAAGTGCATACTACAAAGATTGCCAGGATTGCATTACTGAAAAGGGGCATATCCTTGATTTAGATAGAGACTGTTATCTTCACATGAAGATAAGATAGAATTGATCAATTAGGAAACAGGTGGGGTTTGTTCATTTTTTTTTTTTGTCTGAGCAGGATTATGTGACACTGTTGAGGAAAGCCTAGAAAGGTCATTCCCAGAATTTAAATATCTGGATTGTGGTCATAGGTTATGTGATGCCTCCTGTGGCCTATGCAGCCGTAAGCAAGTAACTCGCTTCCAGCATTCATACATATATAGTCTGTGCTGAAAGTAAATTATAAACCTAACTGAAATTTGTGAAAAGATAATAGTAAGAGATAGATATGAAAAATAAAGCTCTGAAGAAAAAAAAAATCAACTGTAGTGTAAGAAGAATCATCCTATGGCTGCAGCACTCACATTAGACAAAGGCTGCAACCTACAAAGGTGAAAGACATTTCTACCATTTTCTCCCTGTAATTTACAAATTTTAAACAATCTTAAAAACAAACTTTCCACCATTAAAAGTATCGTAAAGTAACATTGTTTGTATTTGAGACATGTAGTAGCCACAAGCCAAAAATAGGCAGATAGTTCAAATTATCCGTGTTTCAGGAAGATTTCACAAAGAACTTTAAGACTTGAGCTATAGTGGAAAAAAGAACCAATAAAACCAATCATTCCACCACTGCCTCTGTGACAACTTGTACTTCTTTCAAAAACCCACTTACGTGAAGGAAAAAAAAACAAATAACTTCTGAGAACACTCCAAAATCCTCAAACCAGCTCTGTCATTTTACATTTCAATATAGTTTAAAATGGCAGGAGCATTTTCACTTCTCTGTGTGTATTATTTTCATAGAATCATAGAATAGTTTAGGTTGGAAGGGAACCTGAAGTTCATCCAGTTCCAACTTCCCACCATAGGCAGGGACACCTCCCACTAGATCAGGACGCTCAAGTCCTCATCCAGCCTGGCCTTGAACACCTCCAGGTAGGGAGCAGCCACAACCTCCTTGGGCAACCTGCTCCATGTGTCTCACCACCCTCACTGGAAATAGCTTCCTAATATCCTGTTTAAATCTCCCCTCTGCCATTTTAAACCCATTACCCCTCATCTTGTCATTACAAGACTTTGTGAATAGTCCCTCCCCAAGGCTTCCTGTAGGCCCCTTTCAGATACTGGAAGGCTGCTATAAGGTCTCCTCAAACCCTTCTCTGCCCCAACGCTCTCAGCCTGTCCTCATAGCAGAGGTGCTCCAGCCCTCTGATCATGCTCATGGCCCTCCTCTGGACTCACTCCAACAGTCCCATGTCTTTCTTGAGTTGGGGGCTCCAGAACTGCACACAGTACTCCAGGTGGGTTCTGACGAGAGCAGAGTAAAAGGGGAGAATCACCTCCCTTGCCCTGCTGGCCACACTGCTCTTGATACAGCCCAGGACACAGTTGCTGTCTGGGCCACATGTGCACACTGTCAGCTCATGTTGAGCTTTTCATCCACCCAGGCCTCAGGTCCTTTTCTTCAGGGCTGCTCTCCAGCTATTCACCACCCAGCCTGGATTTGTGCTTGGCATTGCACTGACCCAGCTGCAAGACCTTACACTTGGCCTTTTGGAATTTCATGAGGTTAGCCTGGGCCCACCTCTCCAGCCTGTGCAGGTCCCTCTGCATGCCATCCCTGCCCTCCGGCAAGTCAACTGTGCCACACAGCTTGGTGTCATCTGCAAACCTGCTGAGGGTGCACTCAATTCCTCTGTCCATGTCACTGACAAAGATGTTAAACAGCACTGGTCCCAGCACTGACTCCTGAGGGACGCCACTTGTCACTGGTCTCCAGGTGGACATTGTGCCCTTCATCACCACTCTCTGTGTGCGACCATCCAGCCAATTCCTTATGCAGTGAGTTGTCCACCCATCAAGTCCATGTTTTTCCAGTTTGGTGACCAGGATGTCATGTGGGACAGAGTCAAAGGCCTTACTCAGGTCCAGGTAGATGACATCAGTTGCCCTGCCCTTGTCCACTGCTGCTGTGACTTCATCAAAAAAGCTACCAAATTTGTCAGGCATGATTTGCCCTTGGTGAAGCCATGCTGGTTATCATCAGGCACCTCTGCTTTGTTTTCCATTTGCCTTAGCAGAGCCTTCAGGAGGATCTGCTCCATGATCTAGCCAGGAACAGAGGTGAGACTGACTGGTCTTTAGTTCCCAGGGTCATCCTTTTTTCCCTTCTTGAAGATGGGGATTATGTTTGCCCTTTTCCAGTTAGCAGGAACTTCACCAGTCTGCCATGACCTTTCAAATATGATGGAAAGTGGTTTAGCAACTTCATCTGCCAGTTCCTTCAGGACCCATGGGTGGATCTCATTAGGCCCCATGGACTTGTGCATGTTCAGATTCGTTAGCTGCTCATGAACATGATCTTCAATTATAGTGGGCAGATCTTCCTTTGCCCAGTTCTTACTTTTGCTGTCTGGAATTTTGACATTGTGGTTGGAGCACTTGCTTCTGAAGACTGAGGCAAAGAAGTCAAGACAACACAGCAAGGCATCAGCAATCCAGGATGTTCCTGGATTGCATAGATGACAACTTTCTCCTCCAAATGGTAGAGGAACCAAGAAGAAAAGGTGCTATGCTGGACCTTGTTCTCACCGACAGGGAAGGGCTGGTGACCAATGTGAGGCTCAGGGACAGCCTTGGTTGAAGTGACCATGAAACAGTTGAATTGAAGATCCTCAGGGCAACCAGGAGGACTTTTTCTAAGCTTACGACCCTAGAATTTAGGTGTGCAGACTTTGATTGCTTCAGGGATCTGCTGGCCAATGTATGATGGGATGAAGCCCTAGATGGAAGAGGGGCCCAGGACAGCTTTGCAGTATTCAAGGATCATCTCCTCTATATC
Source organism: Psilopogon haemacephalus (assembly GCA_013396835.1). Classification (NCBI taxonomy): domain Eukaryota; kingdom Metazoa; phylum Chordata; class Aves; order Piciformes; family Megalaimidae; genus Psilopogon; species Psilopogon haemacephalus. The sequence continues at coordinate 62,412 of VWZI01018590.1, read as the reverse complement.
CAGGAGCAATGTATACCAACAAAGAAGAACACAGGGAAGAATGCCAGCAGGCCTGCCTGGCTAAGCAAGGAGCTCCAGGACACACTGTCTCACAAAAAGAGACTCTACAAGGAGTGGAAGAAAGGACAACTAGAATGGGGATGTATAAGGAAGCTGTATGAGCAGCCAGAAATCTGATTAGGAAAGCCAAAACACAGTTTGAATTTAATCTAGTCAGGGAGGTCAAAAGGAACACCAGGAATTTCTACAGGTATATTAGTGGTAAAAAGAAGACTAGGGAAGGTGTGGGCCACCTCAGAAAGGAAAGAGGTGAATTGGTCACAAGTGACGTAGAAAAGGCTGAGACACTACAAAGGCCTCAAGCCATGCTCCTGGAGTCATGGAAGATAACAGCAGGGACTGGAAGGAAGAGCTGCCCATCATAAGTGAAGATATGGGTCGTGATCACCTGAAGAACCTGAAAGTGTTCAAGTCCATGGGTCCCGATGGGATACACCCACAGGTACTGAGAGAATTGGCAGATGAGGTTGCTAAACCCCTCTCTATTATATTCCAAAAGTGCTGGCAGTCTGGTGAAGTCCCCACTGACTGGAAAAGGGGAAACATAACCCCCATTTTCTAAAAGGATAGGAAGGAGTAGCTGGGGAACTACAGGCCACTCAGTCTCACCTCTGTGCCTGGTAAGATCATGGAGCAGATCCTCCTGGAGGCACTACTGAGACAGGAGAATAGTG
>VWZI01018590.1:37792-61181 GCA_013396835.1 Psilopogon haemacephalus | reverse complement strand
CCTCTACTTTGCCCTGGTGAGACCCCACCTGGAGTACTGCATCCAGTTTTGGAGCCCCTATCACGAGAAGGATGTGGACATGCTGGAGCGTGTCCAGAGAAGGGCCATGAGGATGATCGTGGGCTGGAGCACCTCTGCTATGAAGACAGACTGAAAGAGTTGGGGCTGTTCAGTTTGGAGAAGAGGAGGCTCCAAGGTGACCTTATTGTGGCCTTCCAGTATCTGAAGGGGGCCTACAGAAAAGCTGGGGAGGGATTTCTTAGGCTCTCAGGTAGTGACAGGACTAGGGGCAGCGGAGGAAAGCTGGAGATGGGGAGATTCAGATTGGATGTAAGGAGGAAGTTCTTCACCATGAGAGTGGTGAGGCCATGGAACAGGTTGCCCAGGGTGGTGGTTGGGGCCACTTCCCTGGAGGTGTTTAAGGCCAGGCTGGATGAGGCTCTGTCCAGCCTAATCTAGGGTAGAGTGTCCCTGCCCATAGCAGGGGGGTTGGAACTTGGTGATCTTTGTGGTCCCTTCCAATCGTGACTGATTCTATGATTCTAAGTCATTGAACACCTCAGCCTTATCCATATCCCTTGTTGCCAACTCTCCATTTCTCCAGCTTTCCTGGCCCCACTTCCTTCCAGAGTTTTTTCCCATGGCACCCTGCTGAGCAGATTCCTGAATACATTGAAGTCTGCTCTTCTCAAATCCAGAGCAGTGAGTTTACTGTATAGCCTCCTTGATGCTTTGAGGATCTTAAATTCTACCATTTCATGGTCACTGCATCCTAGGCTACCTTTCAGCTTCACTTCACTCACCAGCCCCTCCTTGTTGGTGAGAACTAGGTCCAGCACAGCACCTTTTCTTGTGGGTTCCTCTACCACTTGAAACAGGAAGTTATCATCAGTGCATCCCAGGAACCTCTTAGATTGCTGGTGCTGTGCTGTGTTGTCATTCCAACAGATGTCAGGGTGGTTGAAGTCCCCCATGAGTACCAAGGCCTGTAAGCATGAATCTTCTCATATTTGTTTGTAAAGGGCCTCATGTGCTTTGCCTTCCTAGTCAGGAGGTCTATAGTAGACTCCTACTATGATTTCCCCTTCTTATGCCTTCTCTTTAACCTTTACCCATATGCTCTCTGTTTTGGTGTTGGACATCCCCAGGTTGAGCTCCATGGTTTCCTGTTTGTCATTGATGTAGAGGGCAACACCCCATCCTGTTCTCCCCTGCCTGACCCTCCTGAAGAGTCTATACCCATCTATCCCTACACTTCAATCATGTGATACATCCCAACATGTCTCAGTGATGCCAATGACATCATAACAGTAGAGACTTGCACATATTTTTAGTTCCTCCTGTTTGTTCCCCATGCTCCTTTCATTAGTGTAGAGGCATTTCAGTTGTGCCTCTCTTGGAGCTGAATTACTCACTGATTTTCCTTTATCTTGTTTTTTTTTTGAGCATGCTTTTATCAGTCTGTACTTGGACCTGTCCACGCTCAGACACCTCTGTAACTATTAGCCTATCTCTACCCCTCATGTCATCCGTACCACATGGATTACCACTTCATGTTTCCTTCTTGGCAGCTACTACCTGAAGTGGGTCTGGCTTATCTCTGCAGAATTCGACTGCATTTTTCTGTCCCCAGGATGCTTCTGGGCAGCAGATTGGGAGACCTTACAAATCCTCCATTGCTCCCACACTTATTTGTCCTCCCACACCTTGCCACATGGAAGCCAAATTTGACACAACTGCTAGTTTAAAAAAAGATGGCAGCATTAATGTCAGTAAGGACAGATGATCATCTGCCCCTGAAAAAAACAAAAAAAAGAAAAACAACAACAACAACAAAAAAGCACCAAAAAAACACGTTTTGAAGCCAGTCTCACCAGGTTCAAAAAGATAAGTGCAAGGTTCTGTGCCTGGATTGGGACAGTCCCAAGCACCAATATAGGCTGGGCGGTGACTGCTTAGAGAGCAGCCCTTGAGAGAGTTACTTGGGGATGACGGTGGATGAGAAGCTCAACACGACCTATCAGTGTGCACTTGCAGACCAGAAAGCCAACCAGATCCCAGACTGCATCAAGAGAAATATACCCAGCAGGTTGAGAGAGGTGATTCTGCCCCTCTACTACACCCTGGTGGGACCCCACCTGGAGCACTGCTTCCAGTTTCCTAATATAGGAAAGATTTGGAGGTGCTGGAATGTGTCCAGAGAAGGGCCACAAGGCTGATCAGAGGGCTGGAGCACTTCTCATATGAGAACAGGCTGAGAGAGCTGAAGCTGTTCGGTTTAGAGAAGATAAGGCTCTGAAGAGACCTTATTGTGGCTTTCCGGTATCTGAAGGGGGCTACAGGAAAATGAGGGAGGGACTTTTCAGGGTGCGAGGTAGTGATAGGACTAGGGGAAATGGAGCAAAACTGTAAGTAGGTAGATTCAGATTGAATGTTAGGAAGAAGTATCCTGATCTAGTGTGAGGCACCACTGCCCATGGCAGGGGAGTTAAGGATGGATGATCCTCTGGGTCCCTTCCAACTCTGACAATTCTGTGATTCTATGATCATAGCCATCTAGTGCCCTGACCTGGCTTCACACCGTCAGGATTTCACCCAGTACTGAATAAAGCAAGTTTTAACTCAGTTAAAAAACAATACAGTTTTAGCCACTGTGACAGAAAAAAGTGTCAATGAGATTTGAGTTTTACTCCATTTTCCTTGTTAGGGACTCTCAGACATTTCCTCCATGCTAATTCAATGCTTCTCAAAGTGCTTCACAGATTTATTCCTGGCATTTTAACAGTCTTACAAGCAAGCACAAAAAAGCAGCTAAACATAGAGGAGCTCAGCCCCAGTAAGGAGGCCCAGCTGGCACCCACATGTGAGGTTAGAGTAATCATCAACTCTCTATCCTGCCTAACTGGGGAACCATCAGGCCCCCTGATCTTTGATCCTCTTCATCATACACCCAGTGTGCACCATGGGGACTCAGCAGTGATGACAACCCCTCTGCCCACTTGGAAAAGGCTGGGGCTTTTTCCTTTCCTGGAGCAGCTTAAAAAAGGGAGTGGGCAGGGAGGGCAAAGTGGTCCCACCTGGGGTAGGAGGAGACTCCAACAGAGCCCAGGTGCTCTGGGTTTGGGGGAAAAAAGGGGAAAATGTGATGTGGGATGGGAAAGGGGAGGTGGTGCAGAAAGGAGGGGGATGGAGAGGAAAAGGTTGGAGAGGGAGATGAAAAGAGGAAGATAGGGGAAAAGGAAGGAGATGAAGAGGAAAAGAGGAAAATGGAGGGGCAAGAGGAAGATGGAGAGGGATAGAAGGAGATGGAAAGAAAAGGAGGAAGATGGGAGGAAATAGGAGAGGAAAGGAGGGAGATGGAGGAGAAGGTAGTATAACCAGCCTTTTCATGACCAACCCTTTGTCATTTCTGCTCGGAGTAGTAACCAGACAACTTCACTGGCTCATTATGTTGGCTGAAGAAGATCAGGTCACACTGTCTATGAGGGAAAAATGAGGAAATGAAGAGGAAAACAAAGAAATAAAAAGGAAAGCAAATACAAATTATAAATGTATTTATATACAAAGCATGAGGTCTTTCAGAATTTCTTAATGGGACAACAATGTGCCCTTCTGGCCAGGAGGGCCAATGGCGTTCTGGAGTGACCTAGACAGCCAGATTCCACTTATAAGAATTTAAAAATTATTGGGAAATGGTAACTAAATCCTCTGATGTGGCATAGAAGGGCCATTGACGGCCAAGACAATATGTTCACCTCCAGTTTTGTAGAAAATCCTACTCAACTGAGATGCTTTATTTCTAGGTCTGTTTACTCCAAACCTTGCCACCCATCAGATTTGTCTCTTGGATGCATTCAGATACATGTGAATAGCAAAGATAACTACGGGTTATACGGAAGCACACTGAGAATCCAGAACATCTGTGACCCTATGTCACATCTCATCCTGAAACCATTTGCCTTCCCTGCCTGTCACTCAGAGAGGCAAACCAGATTGTTCAGAATAGTATTTGTTTTTTACTAAGAGCTGAAATAAAGTACCATTCCAAAGATCCTGCAAAGCATTTTGTGGTCAAAATTCTAAACACCCCTCTTTGTCATCTTGAATGCAAAGTAATTTCTAGTAGTTGACAAATTACATGAGCTGATTTAAGTAGCCCAGCAATGAGAAAGTGTTTGTTATAATAAGAGAATCTGATTATAAATCAGGAGAGTGCTTTCTGCTTGTCCCTCTTGGTACCATAATTCTGCTGTTGTCAGCCTTTCCTTAAAGAACTGAGCTTTGAGCTGCCCTAGAGAAAAGGGCCATGCCAATACTAATGAGAAGGGTAGGGATGTTTGGGACTAACTGGGGAATAATTACCTTTTGTTTTGTTAGCTTGTGAAATAATGGCAATAAAGATAATGCTAATGAGGTACAAATCTTCCAAGCATTAGTCCTATTTGACCTTGGCTAATAAAGATCAGGCAAATCCTCTTGAAACTGAGACAGTGAGATTGCTGTGAGATACCAATCACCCCAGAAGGTTAGCCTAAGTAGTAACACATCAGGATGCAAATAAAATGTGCGGGACTGACTTTTTATGAAATGTAAACATCAGAGACCAAAAACTAAAGCACTCAAACCAGCCCAGATGCACATCACTTTATAGCTCAAAATCCCACTGTTAAACCACAATTAATGTACAATATTAATTTCTGTTCTTCAGGATTCATGAACCACTTGGGACTTAATTAATTTCAGCTACCTAAACATTTAAATGAGAAGAATGGAGAGAAGATAGAATCATAGAATACCAGGTTAGAAAGGGGCTCAGGAATCATCTGATCCAACTTTTCTTGGCAAAAGGAAGGTCTGGACAAGATGACCTACCACCTTCTCCAGAAGAATCTTGGAAGGGTTCAGTATGAGGGAAACCTTCCCTGTGGAGATTATTACAGTAGCTGATTGATCTCATTGTGAAAAATGTTCCTTTTCTGTCCAATTGGACTCTTCCCTGGAGTGACTTGCACTCATTACCCCACCTTTTCTAGAAATCAAGTGTGTGAAGACCTAACTAATAACATGCTTTAGTAAATTTTTCTTTTCCCCCTAAAAGTCCTTGCTGTAGTTTTTAGACCAATTTCTGTTACTCTGAATGTTTGCTATATCCCCATTTAATAATATGGAATTGTAGAATAAGGAAGACAGAAAAGCCAATTGACTTACAATTATATATCAAGGGTAGTAGTGTCAAGATGTCTTTCTATTCTATTCTATTTTTCCCTTAGCAATTTTAGCTTCTGCTAAATCAGAAATGCCATTATGCATGTTTTTTTTATCAGTGATTAATTTCACAAAAGAATATACTACAAAAGGATTTCAATCCTTTGTATATGGATCATCACATATCTTAGTGTTAAAAGCTAGAATTAGGGAAGAGAATTTTCCAATTACTGCTTAATCATGACATAATTTGAAGAATGAATCTTATGAGAGGAAATATTTTAAATCAATGTGACACTTGAAAACTGCTTTAAGTTACTTCATGCATTTTGATATATGAAATTCTTCTTGAGGCACAGCAGATGGAAAGAAATTTCACATTAATAAAATTCAAGGAGCCTATTGTTCTATTAAATATTTACCAGCTGTTCAAACTTTAGTGGATTTACTCTACAACTGAACAAGAGACCTTGGTGTTTATATCTGTAAATCTTTATGCTGGTTCCTATCAAAAATGATTAAACCCAAAGCAAGCTTTTGCCATGGTTGTAAGTTATTTATCAGATGAATTTAGAGTGCAAATGTTCCCCTGTAAATTTTAATGGCTAAAATAATAAAACTAGACTTGTTAGATAAAAATTATTAAACAATTGCTTGAACTTAACAGAAATTATGCATGCATTGTGTTTACATCATTACAAAATATGATAAGCACATAAATGCAGTCTGTCACTGGCTCTTCAGGGTCACCCACTCCTCCTTGGAAAAAGAAGCAGAAAAAAGAACTCTGGAAGAGAGGGAATTGTTTTGTCTGAAGCACAGTATTTCAAATGGGGCTCTCCTTAAATTTTTGTTTCAGAATATGCTTTTCAATTGTAATGAAAGATGCTACATTTGTTTGCTTTAAAAGATCCTTGCAAAAAAAAAAAAATGTTATCTAGAGGCTCCGAAGACTAAAATAATTTTTCAGATCAACAGCAAGTGGTGTTTGGGCTGAAAATACTCTGAACTTATTCTATTACTCACATTATAGCATACATTGTAGATGCACACAGACACACACTTGTGTGATCATGGAATGGTTTCTGTGTTGTTAGGAGCTATTAATTTGATTAACTACCATATTAGGTTTTGACTTAGGATTTTTCTGTATATCTGTCAATTACAAGAATGCTGCTTTTATTTTAATATGTGTGGCTTTTCAATATATGTTCTGCTGTTTACTTGGTTTCCATTACTATTGTTTGGCCTCAAACGCTGGAAATAATATGACAGGAAAAAGTCCCCCTGCTTTACACACAAGCCATAATAAAAGTCTCATATTAGGCTACGACATACACTTCTGCCAAATTTCTGTCTTCTGTCACTTCTGGTTTCTCCTTCTGTTGCTAGACACACTAATATAAAAAAAAAAAATGCTGAGTAGTATATAAATATTTAAGATAATCTCCAGTAACACAAACATTTTTTTTAGTTGTTGGACAGTTGATGTCAATTGAGGTAACTGTTCTTTATTAAAAGATAGCTATTTTTCATGAAACCAAACATGATGAGAAGTGAACAGAGCTGACCAAATGTAGTGGGTTTGCAATTACCTGCCCCCCCCACCTTTTTAAAACCCTGGCTAAAACTCAGAAAAACACTGGGAGTTAATAAATGAAGCTTTATATTTACAGCAATGCAAATATACAAGCAAATATTTACAAGATATAACAGATATTTACAGATATATACAGTAAAAAAGGTAATACACACACCACACCCCTCCCAAAGACCAAAATCCCCAGAAGAGGGTAACCAAACTCCCCCCTACCACCTTTCCCCCCTTCCCCAGCCTTATCTCACCACCTCTTGATGCTGCAGATAAGCTGAAGATCAGGGAGATTAGTAATAGGAGAAGAAGTTAGTTGTTTTGGTAATTTTACTCTGAATTTAGCCAGCAAGCCCGAGAGACAAAGGAGAGAGCAGCCAGAGCCAGCACAGACCCAAAGCAGACTGGCTATCTGGATGTTTTGAGAACATCTCTTAAAACAATTTTTTTTCTCTGTCTCAGTAAAACTTGGTGAAGTGACACAGTGTGTTTAACTCTCTCTCAGCCAATAGTCTAATTTCTCACTCAAATTCTCCAATTAGCTCAAACCAACACACCAAAAAAAATAACTTCTTACCTTTCTGAAAAGTTTAGAGGTTTATAAATTCTTTAGATACTTCCATTTGGACTTTTCTAGATGTTTAGAGTTTCAGGCAAAAGAACTTTGGAGATTAAGTGATCTGTTTTATGAAAAAGTTCCACTGGAAACTTTTGGGATAACTTTATGATCAATTTAATTTAAAAAGTAAGTGGGAAGTTAGTGCTCTTTTTGGAGAAATACAGTGCTGGGGTAATGAGAGAGAAGTTGTTATGGGTTAGAGTGGATCCTTCCCCTAATAACTTACTGTAAATCTGCCTCAGAGAGAGTAAATTCACTACAACTCAGGATTTGGAAAGTCAGAAAATGAAATTGTATTTTTACAGTTAAATTAAATATAACAATATGCACACTATAATACAGAATATAGCAACTGTAGAGGAGATGAGGATGGAGCATATTGTCAGCAAAGCAGTGAAGCAATGAAGCAGCAAAGCAGCGAAGCAGTGAAGCAGCAGCCCAAACAGTGGTGGAGGAAGATAGCAGCAAGCACAGGAAAAGCAGCAAGGGGAAGATACAAGCTGTGCTTCCAGATATAAAGTTTTCACTGCTTTAATGAAATTATATTAACTTATCCATTGGTGCAGTTTTATGGCTTATCCCTGGCATGTTCACTTCTTCACACAAAGATGCCAGTACTTTTCCAATTTACAATCAGTGTCTAAGTTGCTCTGTTCTTATTTTTTATGTTTGAGCTAGAAATCTAGCTCAAACAGCCACAGAATTTGATTCTGACAGAAGGAATAAGTGCAGTCATTATACCAGCACTACCAGCCTTTTGGTGTTGGAGAAACATTCCTGGAAGTGCCCTGTGCGATGCTCATGTATGTAGCACCCCTATTGGCCACACAAAAAAGTTGGATTAGAGATTGATGGTAGATGAGAGGGAGAGCAGGATTGCCTGACATAGCAGTAAGGAAGTTAGGCAAATTGTCTCAAAGTGATTCCCATCCTCTAGCTAGGATGGCTGACATCTGCCCCTGGCTCTCATCCACAGAGCGCATTACTGGCTGGAAAACAGTAACAGTGGGCTCAACCAGCTAAAAGAAGGGAGCTCCATGAGCTATCCTACTTCATTACAAGGGCTGATACAGTTTGCACCTGGTGAGCTTTTGCCCTATTTAGCCTTGTCCCACCTTCAGTCAAAAGTCCAGCACTGAAAAAGCAGGGCTGCACTTGGGTATGGTGCCTTCCAGCAAAGCTCCACGCTTCAGGAAATACTTCCTTATCACTGTGAAAGATTCACTTTTTTCCCTTTAATGAAGGTTGGTAATGATGACAGCATACTGTGGGCAGCAGTGCTGCCTTTGGTGTCTGAAAACATCTGTTATCAACAGAATTAATCCATTGCCCTTCTGCTCACTTGCTGCGGTGCAGCAAAGGGAAACTGCTGCAAGGGGAGGCTGCAGAGAACTGAAACTTCAGGAACCACGTAGGTCAGGCAGTAAGAATTCTCAGGGTCTGAATTGTACAAAAATGAAGTGCAATTGTCTTAAGTAAGTTTCTAATTTTTTTGTTTTACAGTTGTTCTAGAAGGCAGCCCACATAGAAGCAAATACTGTGCTAACAGTTCTGTCCAAGCTGATGAAGATGTTTGATAAATTAGATTAATTACAGGCTTGTCTTTATAAATTTACATAATAAAGCACAGGATTTTTACTTCTAAAACACAGAGATTTTTACTTTTCCTGTTATTTTGACTTAATTTTTTTAATGTACCCTGGAATTTTATTTCAGTAGCTTGCTTTAAATTTCTGGTTGACTTTTCTCCCTTGGTTCATATTAGCCTTCTGAATTGTAGTGTGCAAGCTGTGGTGACAGGGATTTTCTTTTGGGGCAGGTTTGCAACTATAATCATATTTCCACCTCATCACAACTTCATATTCTCACTTTTGTAGTATGCTGGCCCCTGACAGTTGATTCATCATGTATTCCTAAGCACAAACATGTACTGGGACATGGAAGGCAGTAATAAAGTAAAATAAATTATATTACAGCCTCATGTCTAGGCTAAAAGATCAGAGGAGACATGCCAGCTGTGAATGTAAATACACTGTACAGCTACTGCTTTGTCAGCTTAATAGTGTAGTTGTGAATTTGTGCCGTCTAGGTTGTGAAGAAAAGTAATGGTAGCTGTTTTGGTCAGAATTAATACCAGTCAACAGAATGAACCAGATTTATCTGGTCAAATACTCTGGGAAATCATTTAATGTGCAAACTCAGAGAAATATAATATATCTTAATCACACTAAAACAATAACTAGTGATATTAGCCAAATTATTAAACATGTTCTTGTTGCACAAGTACATGGTCAATATTTTTACAGCCACTACAGGCAAGGAAATACCATTGAAAAAAGAATGAAGACAAGAAATCAATGGGAAGTTTGACCACAGTTATTTATATAAGCATTCAATTGTTTGGTATTTTTTTTCAACACATGCAGATGCCTAATTGCGTGGGAAAACATAACGGATTTCTGAAAAAAAAGTGATTTATAGAAGAATGCACTTGTTCTAATCTTTTGTGAGACATCTGCTGGAAATCTCACCTGAAAAAAATTGTCTTGACATAATTCATAAAAAAATCATCCAACCAAAAAAACCCCAATTCTTTATTTCGAAAATTCCCACCTCTCAAGGTGAGGTCACAGAATTGGATAACAGAAAACTCTTGTGACTTAAGGAAAAAAAAAACCCAAACAAATTTAATGAAGTAGTACAAAATAATACAAAGAAAAATACTAGTGTATGTAGCAGGCAGAGGAACAGACAAAACACAAACAGCATGCCATGAGTCAACCAAGGAAAATGGGAAGCACCCCAGCCCGGAAGCTAAGAAAAAGCAACAAAAACAAACCAAATCAAATAAACTACCACCACCAAAAGAACAGGAAAATTTGTAATCTATAAGATGAACTCCAAGTCAGATAGATCCCTTTCACCCCCAGCCAGCCCTTTGCTCTTGCAGTAAGCATGATGCCAACATGGTACTGAATGACACTAACACTTTTCCCACAGTGGGTTGCTCAACAGCACCAGCCCCATCTTCTACTGTGCCATTGCAGGGAAAAAGGGATGGATGGGAGGGTGTAGCCATATCCCATCTCCCACCCCCAGTGCTCCTGTCTATCCTTGTAAGACTAGCTAGCTAAAACCAATACAAGGATTCAGGGCAATAATGTCACTTTTCTGACCAGTTCATTAGTCTAGAAGCAGGTTTCATAATGAAAATTAAAATATTTTGATTTCAAAAGGGCCATGTGCTATTGCAACTCATACTGCTCAGGCTTCAGCCAAGGAGAGATTCCTCATCCCTGCTGGGAAATGGGCAATATTTTTCACCAATGGTGAATCACAGCCTCTTTGAAGCTTGCTGAGGCTGGCATACACTCTTGTGGTAGTTGAAAGAAAGCACAGTATAATGTTGTCTTTGGAATAGGAGTAGCACCACAGCTCTGGGAAACAGGGTTAAAAACCTCCTAGATGTTTCTGCCTGTCTCGTTCACTAGATTCATGCCTGAACATATGCACAGAGAAATATTAATCCATGTATGCACTCATGTACAGGCAATAAGGATGACGTGAAATTGCTGTGAACTACTGGAAGAAGGACAGAGCTTGGTTTTGTTATATCAGCTAGACATAGGTATCCACTGTAGAAGAATAGGATCCAATGATATCTTTTGTTAGAAGCAGTAAAAACTCACTTAAAAAATCTCCAAGTAGCTCTGACTACATTGATAATGTTTTCAGAACTGTAATGAACAGCAAAAATAGAGCAAAATATTTGAATTTTTTTGTTGGAGATTTTGGCCATGCATGTAGTGAGATAAAGAGATTAGGTCAGGGAGATCTCAAAGGATGCAGTGTCAGAGCTGAAGAGATCCCTTTGTAAATGTGTAGGCACTTGGTCAATCCAGTCTTCTGAACAGCAGAGTATTGCTTGGAACTTGACTCAGTTCCAGTTTGTGCTAAAACATGACTTTGGGATGATAAGCCTGAATCTACCTCATATACTCATTTTGTCTTACCAGAGAGTATACAGATTTAATTTTTAATGAAATTGGAAAAAAAAACCAAGGGCCTGTGCCTCTGCTTACAGTTTCAAGTTTGTTTTGTTATTACTTCATGACAGCATTTATTTATCTGTAAGCTTTTTGTCTCAGGGGTCCATGTTACTAACCTATGCCTGGTGCTTATTTGCAGAATGTTTTTGGTTTATTTATTTTTAGTTAAATTATCCTAAAGCCACCAGCACATTAGAAAAAAAAAAGCAGAACAAAAACAAAACAGTGGAAAGCTTTCTCTTCTCGTGATCCCTTTTTTTTCCCCTCTGAGAAACAAAACATCTCAGTTGAAAGGGTCTGTTCTCATAAACCAAATTTATTTAGGATATTACATACATAATTCACAGGGATTCCCCATCTTTCCAGCAGGGTAGCACTCAAGCTCTACTGATACATGTGGCTGTTCTTTCGCAGATGCAGTACTTTACACTTGCTCTTACTGAGTTTCATTAGATTTCTCCCCACCCAGCTCTCCAGCCTGTCTAGGTCATGCTGGATGGCAGCACAGTCCTCTGGTGCTTCAGCCACTCCTCCAAGTTTGGTGTCATTAAGAAACTTTATGATTGTACATTCTATCCCTTTGTGTAGATAATTGATGAATATATTGGTTAGGGCTGGACCCAGTACTGGGAGTCATCACAAACCACAGGCTTACAACTAGGCTGCCCCTCTGAGCACAACCCTCTGAGCTCTGTCCTTCAGCCAGCTCCCAGTCCATCTCACTGGTCTGTCATCCAATCTACATTTGTTAAGCCCAGCTGTGAGAATGTCATGGGAGGCAGTGTCAGAATCTTTGCTGAAGTCAAGGTAGGCCGCATCCACTGCCCTCCTGTCATCTATCCATGCAGTTATGCCATCATAAAAGACTATCATATTGGTCAAGTATGACTTTCCCTTGCTGAATCCATGCTGACTATCTGAGACAAGATTTTTTTCTTCAACATGCATTGGGGTGGTGCCAAGAGCAAGCTGTTCCATCACCTTTCCAGGGATAGAGGTGAAATGGCTGAGTTCAGTTAAACTAATGAACATGTTTTTATACATTCCTACAGAATATTAGATCAATGCAATTTTTCTTAAGAACTTCACAACTTTGTTTTGATTGGGGGAATAACTATGATAAGAAAGGTAATATTGCTACATGTTTTAAAAGGCAAATTCTGAAGTAAAGTCACAGCATGCTTCAGAGTCAGTAAGGCATTAAAAGTCTATTTCCTTGACTTTTGGGGACTTCTAAGCATAGCACCATTGCAGGTTACATTTTATGAGTTGACTCAAGATAAGGTTAAACAATTAGAGTAGCTACAAATAGGAACAAACAGATAAAAAGGGTAGAAGAAAGACTAGAGAAGTAGAAATGCTAATCTGTTAACAATGATCTCAGACAATTTATGAAATCTGTTATTACTGAAGATGCTTTCTGAACAGCTTCCTGTTTTAGACAGGAAGCTCCATTTTGGCTATTTGGCTGGTTCTTGTGCCTTTATGCTGTAAAGGAAATAAAAGGAAAAAAATTTGCCTCTTCCACATTGGTGGCAAGAAAGGATGACAAAACTTTGGTAATTATTCATTGAAAAGGAATAATGAAATGTCTTATAAAAAAGGAAATTGATAAAGCTGAAGAGAGAGGCATCTCCAAAAGCAAATGAAAGAGGAAACTGTAACAAGTATTATTGTAGGTATTAATGGAATGCAAGATGGTATTTTTAAAAAAATGAATATTGTTTATTAATTTTGATATTCAGGACTCTCATTACCTACCCAGTAATTTTTAATAATAATATCAGAGTCCTCACAGTGGTCGTGAAAAGTATTACAGAAAGGATAAAAGCAGAATCTAGAACACTTAAGAAATAAGTAGCAATAATAAAACAAACATTAAACTCTGTTGAACTGGAAAGAGGTTCTTGTGGTAAATTATGCAGCTCACCCACTAGAGGACTCAGGAAGCTCCTTTCTGCTTAGGCAGAAGACTTGGATTCAATTAGAGAATTTATAGAGTTTTTCTAAGATATGTGGATTTACTCACAAAAGTTATTTCCTGACCCCGGGGGCTAACTACAGTTTCCAGATAGTACCCAAACAATTGCAGCAAGTTCTGTTGGTGTCTTGATAGCCATTGAGGCTTCTGATCTTCCCAGGCTCTTGACAGGGCTGCTAGGAGACCTGATCTTGGCTCCTCTTGGGCAGTCTATGTCCTTTCCAGGGCTTCTCATCTTGGCAGAAGACTTGAAGGTGTAGGCAGGATGTCTTGCAGATATGCAATCTTGGCATGATGTCACACTGGCTAAGCAAGCCTATTGTGTGAAGGCACCTAAGGCCTATTCCTGGTAAACTTAAGGCAAGACAAGTTTCCAGGTAGACAAATCCAAAGTATCAGGGTTTGTTATTATGTAGCAGAGCTAGATTATAGCTTGGCAGAGCAATGGCAGAAAGCACATTGAGGCGGAAGCAATGGCAGCAGCATGTTGTCTCTACATGCTCATCTGTTTTTATCAATACAGCCCAAGACTAATGGGTCTTTGGCCACAGATTAGCCAATCAGAATGGCACTTTGTCAAACTTAACCATATTAGACAGAGTCAGGGCTTACTTTAACCTTTTTTAGGGCAGAACACAAACAAAGTCTATAAACACAGTACCCTCATGTATTTACAAATTTGGAAGGAGGCTGTAAGGCACCAGGGGCATTTGTTTTCCTTTCCTGTGGTTTCTTCCCCCAACAACAGGAGGAGGGGGAACAAGGGAACATGTCTGGACAAGCCAGGACATGTTTAGGCCTAATTTGGCCTATTTTGGCCTTCCACAATAGACAAGAAAGAGATAATTTTGCTTGGTGAAGATGTGGGACAGGCACAAAACATAGCAGTTTCTTTCTTTAATATATTGCTTACTTTTAGTGCAGTCCAATGAAAAAAAAATAATAATCCATGTTGTCTGGCTTTTTTCTTCATCCAAGTGCAACTTGAGAGAGGTGACCTAACTTTGAATCTTGATAAAGTCTCTTAAGCAATTTTTCACCAAACCAGAGAACCATATACACAAGGTTTACTCTTTCAATTTACTGCCAGGTTATTTTCTCTGTGCTACAGGTTTTGAAAGAGCTTTAGTCGTGGGTTTTTGTTATGTTTTGTTTTTTTAAATTTTGATTTCCATCCCAATAATTTGGATGCATTAAGGCAACAAGTACCAAGAAAAAATAGTAATCAAATTTAAAGGAGTGTTGAAACAAGAGGCTCCCCAGCAAGGTGCTCCTCTTGGAGTTAGCATTCTCTTTGTGTGCCCATAGATTTCTCAGGCGAATGAAGAGGGTGGTGGTTTCTCAGCCCCTTTTGAATAACATCTTGTCTTCCAGTCTAGGTCTTCCAATCTTGTCCTGTCTTGTCTTCCAATCAGGGTCCTGTTGGTGCAATCTGACCTGGTAGGGCACAAATCCTGCCCAAATTGGTTCAAACTCCTATTCTTTCGTCTTCCTGTTGCGATGTCTGGGAGTGGCAGGTGAACAGGTGATGAGGGTTTGAACGGAGAAGCCCTGTGCCACGTGACTAAGTCAGATGTTTTGATGCTGTCCCTCAAAATGTTAGGGTGGACCTCTAGGTTGCAGGACTTTGAATCTATTGGCCAAAACAATGGATGCTACTGCCTATTGGCCAGTTTCACCCTTCGAAATAGTCTATTTAAGGGAGGGCGACTTAGAGCCGTTTCTCTCTTTCCTGCTGCCTTTCGTCAGGATCAGATGTCTCTTGCACCTCTCTCACAGCGGCCACGTGTTAGCAGCATGCATTGCAGCCTACAGCAGCAGCAAGGCAAACTTTTCTCCTCCTCTCTTCGGGACACACTCTATACCTATCATGTCTGTGAGTAATAGGTGGGGTTAGGATTTCCCCCGTTAGCAGGTTCCCTGTTTTCTAAGTTCTGACTGTTTAGGCTGTTTAAACTGTTTAATTCTGTGTTTATATAAATAGCTGTTGTGCAACAACCTTGCCGACCGAACATCCAAAGAACCCCAGGGAAATTTTCCCGAAATCTCGATTATTAATAATAATTAAAAAAATTAATAATTGCAACACAATTAGCACATGTTAAAGAATTATACCTAGCCCTCTGAAGATCCTAGGAATACAAACAGCACCTGTCTCAGGCTGAGCAGGCACAGAACAGCTCAAATAGATTTCAGTACCAGTTCCTGTAAATAGTGCCAGAAGCCTCCATATGCATTCTTGTGTTTGCAAGGCTGAAACAGATAAAAACCACTTCATCTAATAATCTTCTAATTTATAGTAAGTTTAGAATTTCATGAACACGTTTCTCTCTAAGAGTTCAAGCTTTCCCTGGGGAGAAGAGAGAACATCAGGAAAACACAAGAAGAGGAAGTTCTGTTGGGAAATTTTACTTTAGCTGTGATAACAGAGAGCATGTTGACTGTCCTCATTTTAACCTTTTTCTTCTGCCACTCTCCTTTTCACATCCATTTGTGTGGATCTTCGCCTCTGTGTCTTCAGCTCTGCCTCTTGCAGTGTTGCTCTTAATATATTAAATCACAGCTGTTTCCACTCAACAACATCCTCTCCCCATGATGCTCCAGTTTTTTGGTTCCTCACACCTGTTGCCACCACCCTTCTTTGGTGGTTCTTCTCTGATACGGAAAGCTTCTTAATTGCTATAGTATGAAAAACTCTCCATCTGTGCTCCACATAAAACCCCATTCCTTCTCAGAGAATTTTTTTGACTTTTGTCCTATCACTGACTATACACATTCCCATCCAGAATTGTTAATGTACTCTACTTTCCTGATTAAATTACAAGCTCATTAGGATAGGCAGGTTATTTGTTTATGCATTATATAAAATACCACATGTATCTAATATTTAATTTGGATTTCACCCTCATTTCCCCATCACAATATGGCTAGCTGTGCCAGCTCTATCTGATTTACTAATAACTGTTATTGCTGCAATATTGAGTTGCTGGAACAAAAGCACCTTTTTGTAGAGACAGATGTGATGTTTTGGAGGAATTATCATCTGTCTGTAAGACCTCAGATGAACCTTGTCTTTGCACAGGGGGAAACCTGAATTGCTCTAATCCTTACAAGTCAATTATCATCTAAACTGCTAATTTCCTGCTGCAATTTAAGATTCATAAAATCTGAATGGGATATGCATTTTTAATGTTATGTCAGGAACCATAAGTATTGTTGGCCTTGTTTGCCAGAATCTTAATACAATAATGACTATAAAGCTTCAGGAAGGAAAAACATCTAAGACATACTGGTTCAGTTTCATAACCCAATAATTTTGACAACCTTTTCAAATGATTAAATAGGCTTGGAGAAATCCAGACCCTGAAGTATTATCTCCATTTGTGAAACTCTAAATGTTTTGTTGTGGGTGGTTTTTTATTTATTCCACCTCCCCCCTCTGATTCTTTCTTCTTTTAAATATTACAGGAGCAGGTGCTGGCATTTCAGTGCAACTAATTAGCTTCTAATTTACTGTAAACATCTTAGAATTCCATGAACATGTCTCAGTGGTCTCTGAGAGGAAACAATCCACTGATTCAATAAATCTTTCCTGAAATACCACTGAGAATTGACTACACAAAGTATATGATCTTACTTAATACATCTGAATTATTTTTAAAGACACTGAAAAATCCCATGACATCTCTAGGATTTCTCTGATATTATTGTTATCTGTGTAAAGACATAGTGTGTAGGAGACTGTTTTAATGACACCATGGCTTAAATTTAAAAAGCTGTACAATATTGCCTTATATTTCAATGCTCTACTGGAATTCTTCCAGACATTAAATGTGTTTATTGTGGTATTGCCACTGCCACAGGAGTCTTCAACAATGCATTGCAATATTTTAACATGCATATGATTTATGTATCTAATTTGGAGATAAAACCTGAGCAGTTGATATTGCAATACTTCCCTTATTTCTAGATTATTGCCTTCATAAAGTGGTTGCATTTATGAGAAAATTTAACTGTAACCATTCATTAAAGTAAACCAGAAAAGCTATCTAAACACATCCATTTTTCTAATGCTTGTGAACATGTTAAAAATATCAAACTTTAATTTTGATTTTTGTAAAGCTAACCCAAACTGGAAACAAATGCTGGCTTGAATTTCTCTATTAATACCTCTTTTGTCACATGTTGAGTATAGTAAAATGTTTTCAAACAACCCTAGCTGTTCCTGGGGTTTTTCATTAATTATTAATTTTCTTTACATTAAGATAAAAGAGGCATTAAAGATTCAGAAAGACACTAAAAGATACATGCTTACTTTTTTCTGACTTCATCTTTGAAAACCAAATACAGAAGTACAACTTGTAGGGTTTACGTTTCACCATTTGGCTGGAGCCCCAGCTTACGTCTCAGCATGCTAGCAGATCCCTTAGGAATGTACAGAAAAAGCCTTGCTGAACCAGCATTAATGACACTAGAATCCCTCTCTTAATATTGTTAGACTTGGAAAACTTGTGGTATCAGTGCCAGCACATGCACAGTCCCTTTCTTGGATGCTCGTCAGAATCATTTGTGTTACCACGAATTTTATGACACCATGCAGTGAACTGAAGAAGGAACTCACTGAAGCAAAAAACTGGGAGGTTTTTTTTTTTTTTTTTACCCCAGAGCTATTTTTGTTACTCGCTGACATTTTTCATGTTCTGGAACCTGAGACAGTTTTCCCAGGGCATTGGAGAGGGTGATGATGAAGCAAGAATGAGGTGCTTAAAGCTTCAGTGTCACCAGAGGAAGTATATATATAACTGTAGCTTCAGAGACAACAAAAGTAGATAAGCAGAGTCCTGCTGAAAACCTGGCAGGGCCAGAATACCGGAGTATACTACAATTTTGGTTGTCTGTCAAGGATACTTACTTGTTTTCATCATATTTGAGGAATTGACTCTTGCAAAGTGACATTTTTCTGATATGAAATTTCTGTAACTTTTAATGAAATATTATGTAGGAAATATGGAATATAAAAATAAGTGTCTGTTTAATGTTTGTTTTAATCTACACTTAACTGTTTCATAGTTTAGATTCTTAGTGTAGGAAATATTAAAAGCACTTAACCATAGATGAGAAAATTATCATTATCATTATATTGTGTTAAGAAAAATAAACCAATTAAAGGATAAGAATCTATTTGGAAGAGGACAGAGAAAAAAAACCTAAACACCAAAACCAACAACAAAACAAAATCCAACCAGCTAACCAACCCACAAGAAATCCCCAAAACAAACTCACCAAAACCAACCAACCAACCAACCAACAACAACAAAACTCACCAAACCCATAACCAACACCCCCCCTCCCAAAAAAATAAAACAAAAAACCAAAACCGAAAAAACAAACCACAGTGATGTTTCTGTGCAGGAAAAAAAAAATGTTAACTGAAACTAGTATTGATATATGTAGGAGCAAAGCAAATTGGTTTGGCATGGGAAATTATGTAATTTCTACACACAAACTGATGAAACTTTCAAGCTGTTTCAGCTGTGTTTCCAGTTACTCTGTAAGAGGAGTTTCTACGCAGTGCGGTGCCCATGACCTTGCACCAGCAAAGGAAACTTCAACCTTCTGGTTGAAAAAACTTTTCTTCATATGATAGCTTGCATTCATTTTCCAAGGTTTTCTTGGCAAATAGTAGCCTGTCTTATACACTACTACGTTTAATTATATTAAACTGAGATTGATGTTTGTTCTCTGCGTATTCCAGAGTAAAGGAGGAACCTCTGCCACAAGGCTTAAACTTCCTCTCTGCTGAGAACTCTGTAACTGAGAACTAGTGACAGGACAAGAGAGCATGGTCTGAAGGTGTGCCAGGGGAGGCCTAGGTTGGATATTAGGAAGCACTTCCTCATAGAAAGGGTTATTATACACTGGAATGGACTGCCCAGGGAGGTGGTGGAGTCACCATCCCTGGAGGCCTTTAAGAAAAGATTGGACTTGGTGGCATGGTTTAGCTGATGTCGTGGTGTCAGGTTATAGGCTGGACTTGATGATATCAGATGTTTTTTCCAGCCTCAAGGATTCTGTGATTATGTGTGATTCTGTAAAAAATAATCAGAAAACAGTACCCCACCCCAGCTTAATTACACAGCTGCAGCTGCTTATGAGAGGATTTTTTTTTCCTACAATTATGATATTGTAGAGATTTTCTGTTTTAATATCCTACCACGTTCCCTGAATTTTTTCTAAACTGAGCTGAACTGTCACTCAAATAGCCTCAGGCGTGTTTACAGCTACCTATCTTTATATTGAAAAATACAAGCTTTTGGTTTTGAGAGGAAGCAGAATCTTTTTTCCATAGATAAAGCAATAGATCAAGGAGTCAGAAGTTCCATCTCTTCTTCTGAGCATTACCATGGATGCTAGGAAGTAATTATATTTTCTATACAAATCTGAGTCTGAGTGGGTGCCACAATTAGACTAGGTAAATTTGAACAAGTTGCTGAACAATTTCTGCTTTTCTCTCTGGGATAAATAAACCTGCTTTTAGGGCTAATAATGAGCTATTCATTAGCATTTATGGAGTTACTTCTAGTTCTTATAAGGAATATTTTATTAACTTGAAATGATACTGGGATTCTTCTAATCACACCTTTTGTTTCTCATTCCAAATTTTCTTCTTTTTATAGCCAAGAAATGGAGGATTATGGAATGTGATAGGCAAGCTATATCTTTATGGAGAAAATAGGGAGGCATGAGATTAGGTTAATCAGTTCCTATATGCACCTCATTACAGCTGCAAGTCATGGAAGATCAAAATATGCCAAATTAGGCCTAAATATAACCTGGCTTGCTCAGACATGTTTTTTTCTGCTCTCCCTCCTTCTGCTGATGGGAGCAGAAACTGCAGAAAAGGAAGACAAAAGGCACTGGTGCCTTAGAGTTTCCTTCTCTCCTTCTAAAGTTGCAAACAGGGTACCTTCATATGTTTATACACTTGTTTGTGTTCTGCCCTAAAAAGGTAAAATTAAGCTGACTTTACCTAATATGGTTAAGTTGGAAAACTGCCATTTTGATTGGCTGATTTGTGGCCAAAGATTTGTGGTTTTGGGATGCACTGATAAAAAGATGAGCAGAAAACACGACATGATCTGCTTCAATGAGCTTTGGTCTCATTGCTTTCTGCTGTTGTATACTGCCATGCTATGCTGAGCTATAAGCTAGCTCTGCAACATAAAAACAAGCCCTGATGCTTTGGGTTTGTATACCTGTTCCACTGAGTTCTTTGAGGACCAGGGAATGCACTCACACATGTACCTCTCTGGGTACAATTTCAAGACTATTATAGCTCAAATACTAGTATCATAAAGGTATACTGGAAACTACAATGCTTATAGCTCAGGTACTAAAATCTGAGAAAGAAAGGTATGTGACAAGGAATGCTGAGTTACTCTGTTGATCAAAGAGCATGTTATACTCACCCTATCCAACTCACAAGCAAAACTTTTGAGCTGTGCAGATCACAGGGCTGACCGGCACCCATCTTCTTAAGGTAGGTGTCCCCAGTGGAGAACTGCACCATCATGGTGGTCTTAACTGGTAGCGTTCTGACCCAGCCACCTAGGTTCTCAGCATATATGGTTCAGAGTCCTGCGACGTATAGCCAGGATGTCCCAGAAGGCTGAAAGCAGGAGAATGGAGCTCGTCCTTTATTCTTGAATCTGTTACATACCATCTTTCCCTACTGTTCATGCACATACTTGCAAGCCCTATTTCCCCTGGATCTTACCTCTCAGCAACCTAGTAATTATTGGTCTGTTGTAACTTCTGATTGAAAACATACTAACTCTTCCCTCTTACAATACCTGGAAACTGCCTTGTCTGCATCTACCAGAGGATTGACATTAAATGCCTTCACGTGATAGGCTTTTTAGCCAGTGTGACATTGTGCCCATCTGCACATATTGCAAGACAACCATGCCAAGACTGCACACTTGCAAGTCTTCTGCCAAGACTGGAAATCCTGTAAGGGACACAGATCACCCAAGAGGAACCAGGACCAGATCAGAGTTTATCTGCTTCTCTCCCAGTACCCCTGTTAATGCCTGGGGAGATTAGAAGGGTAAGATGACATCAACAGAGCTCCCTGCAAGTATTTGGGTACTGTCTAGAAATTGTAGTTAGCCCTGGGAATCCAGAAATATTAATATTTTGTGAGTAAATGCTTACAGCCTCCTGTAAATGAATCCAAGTGCCTTATGCCTTAAGAAGAAGGGAGCTTCTCAAGTCCCTTTAATGGGTGAGCAGTATAATTGACCACAAGAACATAATTTCCAGTTCTAATGGTTTAATGTTTGTTATGTTATTGCTAGGTATATCTTAAGCATTATAGGCTCTGTTCTCATCTATCCAATGCTTTCATGACAATGCAAAGAACCAATTATTATTAAAATTGTGGCTGGTAGCAAGACTCCTGAATATCAAGATTAATAAACAATATTAATTTTTTAAAAATACTGTCTCAAGCTATAATACCACCATAATACTTCATTGTAAAAAGAGGCTACCTGGATCTTTGTGGCACAGATCTAATGTAGTCATTAGTAAAATGCTGACAAATTGATTTAGTGCCTGGCACTTAAATTTTTGTATCTGACTGCAGTGGTTTGTGTATTGTGCCGGTTGTCATTCTCTCCACACAACTGCCTTATGGCTGCATGTACCTCTGTTATCAAGTCCTCAAGTTGTGGCTTGATGGAAGGTGGACAGAACAATTCCTTTGCAGAAGTTGCTTAGCAAGTGCAAAAGTGACTGCCCAGTAAAGCATTATAATTAAAGAAGTGATGGAATGCAATCTACTAAATTACTTCAGTTTGTCAAAGTATTAAGGTAAATGCCAGTGCAGAGTAATAATCTGAGCAGTAAACTCATAAAATATCCATTCCTTGTTCTGACATGGATCATTTAAATCTCTTTTTCTCCTGATTTAATAGCTGGGGAGACCCCCCTAAATAATTAAGGTAAACGTATTTTTAAAAATATAAAACTACTGGAGCCTTTTGCAGAAAGCAGCAACTGAGAGTAGTTCATAAAGTACTCAGTACTGCACTCCTAATGATGATGATTATTAGTAATAGGATATATTGTTAACCCTAACATGCTGAGTTTTGTGATATCAATGTGTGAAATGTGTGTTAAAATATTAAAGGTTGCTGTTACACTGAGGCCAGTGTGCTGGTTTTGTGCGTGCTTCTTTTTTTTTCTTCCATAGTTTCAAATATTTTGTTTTCTATAAAGTATCCAGATATATGCTAGTATTTCACTGATCGTTCAGAGACATATAACTTATATTTTATTAAAATAAAAAGATTTTTTTTTAATCAAGGAACATTGGAGGAATAAATTAAATGTTTTCAGCTTAGTTTTTACGTTTGTTCAGTCAGTATCCATAGTAATTTGCACTATTTTCAGTAGAGCCGAAGGTAATGTGCAGAGTGGCTAAAGTGGTTGGTTCAGAACCTCTGCTGTTCATAAGTATGAACATGTGGTGAGGATTTTTAATCTGTTTTAAATTGATGATGAGTGTTGAGGAGAAATAAGGAAACTGTACTTCTCAGGATATCCATTTGGCTTTTCATATGTTTCTGTGTATTTGAACTTCTGATCATTGCAGTTTCATCCTTTAATAATATTTCCCATATTATTAATGAGTCTGATATCCTCTTGTGTGACATGTAAGCTTGAAAGAAGAAACAAGTGTTTAGTGAACTATGAACTCTTGTCTCCCCTTAATTTTTGAAAGCTCCTGGACTGGCGGCAATATTTAATTTGTCCCAAATTTAGATGTCTAGAAATTATTAATCTGATTCATATTCCAAGCTACTATCACAGTAAAAGTTACAGACCCCTGTAAAATAGACCAAAGGAGTCTCATCCCTTCCCTTCCCTTCCCTTCC
>VWZI01018590.1:23989-37563 GCA_013396835.1 Psilopogon haemacephalus | reverse complement strand
CCTTCCCTTCCCTTCCCTTCCCTTCCCTTCCCTTCCCTCCCTTCTCTTGTTTTTGTTTGACAACTCCTTCTCATCTTACTATAATTATCTTTTGTTGTGCTCCATTAATTTGAAACTATCTAATGTTTTGATTAGGATGCACTGAAGATACCCTTCCCTTGAGCATGATGAATAAAGGAAATATTAAACCTGTAATTGGATTACAGAGTGCCTGTATTTTCTTTATTCTGAAGAGAAGAACATAGTGATATTTAGTCTGGGAACAAGTTTTCTGATATGTTGATAGTTACAGCATCTCTTTGAAGACAACCTTACCATGGAGCAATGGAACTGAAATGAGGAGCTTTAGGCAAAGCTTAACAAACTAATCTTTAGCTTGCATTTTTAATAACAGACCCTGACTATATTCTGGTTTTGTGTTTTGTGGTGTTTTTTGTTTCTTTATTTTTTTTGGGGCGGGTTGTTTATTCCTCCCCTCCCCCTTTTTAAAATTGGATAAATTAATTTATTTTAAGAAAATCATTAACTTTTGTTGCTTTTAAAGTGTGTAGGAATCAACTCATCTTACATCAAGCTGAATAAAGGACATTCAAACATGATCAAAACTGGTGCCTTAGAATATTAAGATAGAACATATTCTCGTACTTTTTTACAGGTGATGTAATCCATAACAGAATTTCTGTGTCTTGGGATGTATCTTCTTTTGAGATTTTTGCCCTGTGTTAGCAGACATCATGCTGCATAATAAAGACCTGAGAATTTTTTAATTTGGATAATGCATATCTTGAAATATTCTGTGTAGTGATTAATTTGTATAGCATACACTAAGGTGTTTAGCAAAGAAAGCCACAGAAAAATTCAATATACTAGTTTTCAGTAGGATTAATCCTTTCAATGTTATATCATGTTTATATATTCTTCCACGTTTAATTTTTTTTTTCACATACAAAATGGTCATGAATAATTCATCTTCCTAGTTGTAAAATGATGACATAGGTTTTATTTATATTTTAAATGTACAAAATATTTAATATAAATATAAGATTAGTCAGGTAATTCATATTTGCTGCTGCTGTCTTTGCTAGTCAAAGCTGATATAACACATTTGTTAATAACATCTTTTCTTAGAATCTTTTCAAACATAAAATTCTTTGCTTAGACAAGCTTCATGTAATTTAGCAAGCAAGATTATGTTCAGCCCTATAAAATCTCCCAGACAGACACATAAAAACATAATAAATCACCTACAGGGTGAACACCTTTGCTATTACACTATTGACAGCAAAAAGTGATTACATACTTTTCACTGCAATGGTATTAGTGATGACCTGCAGGAGATACATTTTCTGTCAACACACTGAAACTTGATGAAATGTTGTTAATATGGTCAATGGCCTGACTGCTATCTAGACAGATACACGAACATATAAGCTTCTCAAGTGATGAAAAAGTTAAACTACAGCTTTATATAGTATATAACAGGATAAAATATGAGCAGTGGTGTAGGACCTGTGCAGTCTCTTGACCTATCAATAAACTTTGTCCTTTATAAATTATCCACAGCAAGTGTATCTTTAATATTAAATGAGATGAAAGATCCCAGTTATGAAGCCACCCTGTCACTGTTGTCCTCAATGTGCAAATGTACACTCAGGAAAGGTCTTCTTTCAATTGCTTTGTCTTCCTGGAGAAAAGAATCTGCTACACAGAGGGCAAACCTGATAAGCAGTAAAACTGTGCTCTGCTACCTTCTCCTATGATTTTTCATGGAAGCAGCTTATGAATATTAGAAATGATCCACCTTGATTTTCCTAAACACACAGGAAATCACCTTTAATTCAGATTTACACTGAGTGCTCAATGATAATACCTGCTGAATGCATGTTGTTTTGCAGAGGAACACTCCCACAGAAAAGTCCCAACCACATAAAAGGAGACATGTGGAGATCACCTTCCAGTGAGTGAACAGAAGGCAATAAAAAGGCAACACTGGTCAGAATGATAAATTGTCACTATGTACCATCTGCTGAAAGAGTATCTAGAAATCTGTTGTCACAATACTGGAGCAGAGTATATGCTGTTTCTAGTAACTCACTATCACTGCAAACTTGGACATCCTCCTCATAGGGACATTAGGATATATTTTTTTCTTTTATATGTTGACAGTGTAGCCTAGACCTCACTCTCTCACTCTCACTCTCACTGGTGTGTATTTCTGTTTGATTATTGAATCTCTGAAGCCAAAATCTCACCGAGTAGTGAGATATTACACCCATGTGAAGTAACGAAGTGTTGAAATTTTACTTTCATCCATTAATTTGTAAAGTAGGGATGAAATGGCATTACTTTTTTTTTGTTTTTTTCAATTGTGTGGCCTGGATTTTCTTCTTTGTTTTTTTTTTGTTTGTTTGTTTGTTTTTTGTTTGTTTGTTTTGGGGTTTTTGGTTTTTTTTTAAGGCCAAGTGTAGCTGAGAGAATTAAGCATACTTGAAGCTCCTCAGTCATTCCTAGTCTGCTTAAATGTCCTCAGTATTTCCTAGTCCAGAATGAAACTAAATCCTCTTTCACTGAGGTCACCACTGGTGTCACTGAAGACATTTACAAGAGTTCGTAAAATTGCTTAGATATATAAATCATTAATTTTAAACTTGATGAAACTATTAGACTTAAATTGCTGAGTTTATTCTGAAACATTTGTGAACTGAGGCAAGACTGCAGGGTTGTAAGACAGAGTTGCATGTCTCTGATGTGACGAAGCACCTGAAGGAAAAGGTGAAACGTCTGTATTCATCTTGTCATCTTCTTCTTCAAGAAGAATGCACAAGACAAAAAATGGCATTAGCAGTGGACTTGGAGAATTTCATTCCATGTAGTTCACAAAAGTGTTCTGCAGAAGTGCTTGTGTGACACAATCCTTGTTCACAGTTTTGGACACAGGGAAAGCCACAGCTCAGGAACATCCCTTTAAAACTGATTTAGAATTATGAATGTTCAAAGAAACTGTTATTTGAAGCCCTTTTATAATCTGAAATAAGTGTTTCTGAGGTGCTGATCCTGGCAAAGACTCATCATTATCATCTTTGATTTTCTCAGTGCTTTAATGTCAAATTTAAACACACATTATAAATTAATACTGTAGAAAAGTACAAAATACACATATATGACATTGTGTAAATTTCTTGTAACTACCTGAGCCTTTCAGAATTCAAATTTGATACATTTATTTTCATCGAAGATGCTGTACATTATGTTATTCACAAGCCCTGCATGACTTATCAAGAGAGAAATTATTTACTTTAATTTTCTATTCCTTATATTATTTGCTTTATAACAAAACTTTTTTTCCCTTTTTTCTGCAACTGAATACAATTTATGGAGCCTTCAATCTTTTAAGTGTGGTAGCATACTAATGCAAGCAGTAAAGTTAAGATTTATAAAGGATTCAAATTTGAAAACAAAAGGTTTTATATATTTTGAGTTTTTAGAAACCGAATTGTAATACTATAGAGACCTTAAATATGGCAGGTCTTCAGGATACAGGGAAGAGGCTGAAAGACATTGGGTTTGCTTTAAAAATTGATTCACTGTCATCAGCTAGGCACATGTTGGTATTCAAGGGAAATAAACGGCATTGAGTCTTGCATTTCAAGCACAAATCGTACTAGAAATCTGTCGGCCTGGAATCAGTGTTTATGCAGACCATTTCCACCTAGGAACACCATTGTCGAAGTACGTTTTTCATCAGTGTGCAGTCTTACAGAGATAAGAATCATTCTGCTGACTGCAACCCACAAGCTCATGCTTGTAAAGATAGTTGGCAGGACAACAGAATTGGCTTTGCATTTATTTATTGGAAAATCTCTTCTGACAGCAGCTGAGAAGGTAAGGTTTCTAGGAGAACTATATATCCTTAAGGTTGTGAGTAGTGAGAAAGTCAAGTCCTGTTATTCTTTCCCATTCACAGGAGGGTTTTTCCTCTATGTTTATCCCTTCTCAGGAAGCTTTTCTTTTTTACTCTTGCTCAATGAGACCTGATATATTAAATTGACCCTGTCCCTAAGGCAGCTGTTATCTATCTGATTGCTGTGAAGTGTCTGAACTGTGACTTTACTATGGCGCATTCAAGGAGAATATAACTTCATTATACTCAGACACCTTGCCACTGTGAAATGCATCCCTGTTTTGAGACTATTATGTAAGTGTGTAATGAGAAACAAACCCTTTGTTTTCATACAAAATTTTAGCATATAAAGTAATTCATGTGTAATTTTATCCCACTGCATGCTAGGTTACCAATTCTAAGTTCCATTTACAGATTTAATTTTCCAATCACCACTTTTAAAATTTTAATCTTGTTCAGCGTTTTTTAAAGCTGTTATGTCAAATCAAGCTTTTAAAAACATAAATTATCAGACACAATTGCTTTCAACCATATTATCAGCAAATGGCTAGAGTGCAATCAAACTAAGTGCTTCTTCCTGTTGTCTTTTACACACACTCACTCACACACACACACCCTGCAGATGAAATCACGCTCAAATGCACTTGACTAAAGCAGCAGATGAAACCTCTTTCTGCATTTCCCGTGTGGCAAGCAAAGGCTGCATCACATCCCTGTGTGGTGATACCATCACTTCCCCTATTTCGCTTTCTCTCGTTTGCATGAGCAGGCTGTCAGTCTCACTCAAAGGATTGAACTTTACTTCTGAGGGGTCATATTCCCTCCTACAGCAGCTGCTCTGCTTTTTCTGTTTTTACTGTCAGTAATTCAGTGATCCTTTCACTAGCAAACGGAGTCAGGTACCCCAGTGTCCTCATCCATGCCACTTAGTAGGAGTGGACACAAATCAAAAGACCTGGAATCTCTCAGGACAGTGTTGTGGTCTCACCTGCAGGACACTTCAAGGCAATGCCAAGAGCTGGTAAACACCGTTCAGCCATGAAGCTCATTTTCTGTCATTGCTACGATAGGCTGCTTTATGGCAGGAATCTGGAAAAAGAAAGAAAGAGACAAAGCACTTCTTGCGTTGTCTGTAAGAAATCAGCGTATTACGTATTACTTCAATCCTGACAGAACACTTCAGTTTTAAAAACCATAATATTTCAAAGAAAAATCTGTTTTTACTCAATGAGATGGGAGCAGGAAATACCTGTGGGCACCACTTCATTCTGTTTCACTGGACATTGATGATTACAATTAGGATTTTATAAGGCAAATGATTTGTAACCATTTGTAACAATCTCAGCTGAGCATTTTTCTTAATGATGGTGCTGATCTGATTCCTAGGGAAGTCTGTAGTCAAAGGGACTGGGACATGATGGCTACATCCATAGAGTTAACCTAACTTAGGCATGGTCTATCAATTATTGCAATGCTTAACCCCCAACACAGTCCTGTCCCATTTTCTTTAAATCCACAGGAGATACTCATGTTTTTCACATGACAGTTTTTCATGCCTGATGGTATTTAACTAAATCTGGGGCAACTTTTTCTTTCTATTGTGTCCGTGTTATCCATTTAATCTCACCACTCTGAAAAAACCTTACATACTCACTTCCACCAAAGCTCTCAACTCAAAGTGACATTGACTTGGATCCTTTTCTCTGAAGTTGTAGTCATAGTCTCCTGCAGAAATTTTGCCATCTTTGATCTTCTGTCCTCTTCCAGAACATGGATATGATCTCTGTCCTGTTCCATTACCTTACTTTTGCTTTTAGTGCATCAAGCTTTATTTTTTCTGTACATTCTTCTGCATTTCTTCTAAAACCTCATAGAAAAAATGGTGTCCGTTGTCTGGACTACCTCCTAAACCTATTAAGTCTCAATCTTAAAAAAATCTTTTAGCTCTTCCTTTGCCTTCAGGTATTAACTTTTTTCTGCCTTTCTACTTGAATGTATCTCCTTTACACTTTATGAGATTTCATGATACTTGGCTCTAGTTGCTGCAACTGAGCCAGTACTTGATGCTTCTCCAATCACTGCTTAATCTTCCTTACAGTTTTGTGTCTAATAAAATATCTGACCTCTAAATTTTCAGGTGTGCAGAAGTGTCAGGAGCTGAGAGGTATGAGGTGGTATTTAGAATTGATGTTTGCAGTCTGGATATACATTCTCTGTGTTAATGCATCTTGCATGAAAATGGCAGTTCAAGATACATCTGAGATTGTTCTCAGTCAGAATGAACCTGCTTCCCTTGTTTTCCTAAGAAAAAAGTTGCTTATTGATGCAATGAGGAAAGGTTGCTTACTAATACAGAAACAGAACCACAGAACAGTTCAACACTTTCAAAATCAAATTCATAAAGCTTGCAAAGATAATATTTTCCATATTTTTTCCTGCTGTATATAATTTACCAGTGCAGCTGATTTGTTTTTTCTTTGCCTTATACTTCCTGATACATACATCATTGTTCTTCAAACAGATACCTAATTTCATTTAACTGGATAATTAGAATTATTTTTCTGTTCTCAATTCACAAATAGCTTTACATTACCTAAGTTATGCTTGCTGAAATAAATAGTTTCTCAAAGAAACAATTAGTTAAAAAGAAAAATGACAAAGAACAGTGGAGCAATTCATCAGCTGATATTTACTGTCCTTGTTTCACTGAACTAAAATCAGTCTGAAAGAATCTAAATTCTTTATTTCTATTCTTTATTTAGTGGCACAGATGACTGGACTTGCCAGATGCTGTGCAAGGGAGATAACCAAAATCTTGAGTCCCATGTCACAAGCCAACACTTTACATCTGTTCAATGGCCTAATAGAAATCCAATCTACACTGCCAAAAATGACTCAAAAAAAATGAAGCATTATCAATTTTTACTGAGGGTCTATGAAAGAACAGACACTGTGATTTTACTTGAGCTGGTACATTTTTTTCTGGCAATGTTTCCTTTATGAAAGCAGTTATAAGCAAGTGTCCATGTTATGGAAGCATGCAAAAAAACTTTACATTATTTTGCTTGTAGTCTATGGAAAGGAGTAGTCTGTACTAATCAGCATTGTGGAAAAATTATGTAGCTTCTTAATAATATGGCCTGGATAAGAAGAGTGATTGTAAACACAGTGCATGTGTGAGAAGAGCTCTTCAAATTGCGTGTTCTGAGAAGGTTTTCGTCCTTCCTGAGAAGGAATTCTGAGAAGCGGTGTAGGAGAAATGTGTTCTGTAATAGGGTAGGAGACACTCCAACGAGGGCAAAAGTGATGTGGGCAGGTGGGTGGGTGCTGCCAACTCTGTGCAGGTTAAAGGAGTTGAGGGTGGTAAGGGGGCATGCTCTGTATTTCTGATATTTTTCCTGAATGTTATAGTTCTCTTATTGCTGGCTAATTACATCACTAATAAATCAATACTTTGCTTCCACCCTGATTTGATCTAAATTGCATGAGTTAAGGTTTTTCCCCTGGCCCCAGGACAAAGTACCAGTTATCCTATAGTAACAATACAAGAGCATCTTTGATAATGGAAAAACGGATCATTACAGCTATTTATTGCATCAGTATGTCAGTGACTGGACATCAAATCTGTCTCAAAGACTTTGAGCATGTCCACCTCTGATTTTACATGTGTGGCTCAGTGAAAAATCACACCTGGCTTTCTGTTCCACTCCTCACCCCACAAAGGCCATGAAAGATGTTCTGAATTTCCCAGAGCAAACCTGCCAAAGAGAAGACATTTAGTCTGACACTGCAATGGAGATGCAAAATGTACAAGAAAGAAAGGTAACAATGCTGAGCGATGCTGGGGTGCCCACATATTTATAGCTGTGAAATGTGCTGGCTTGACAAAGGCACAAAGGCAGCCAAGTGTACTCTAACAAAATCACTATGTTGGCAGCTGTGTCCAGGGACAATAGGTACCAATAAAAGTTCCTCGTGTGGAAATCATGGCTCTAGCATCTTGATATTTGCTTTGATATTTTCCCCCTGCATACTCTTATTTTTCTACTATCTTATAAAGTTGGCATTTATATTTTTTAACTTCCTAGCAGAAAAGATTATATTTCAGTGCTATGTCCATTAAAAAGTATACCGATAAATATGTACTGATGTGATTTATGTGCACTATGTTGATTCTGTGCATTAGCAATCAAAAAATAGGTTGCAAGAGAAGTGAACTGAGGTTAAAAAAACCAACCCTCACATTCCTGTTCAGAGCCTATTTTGCTTGAATGTCATTTGTCATACATTATGCATTTGGTAACTAAGGGTGAGTTTTTGAGTGTGTGTGTGCAAATTTGCATTTGTTCTTAATTCAGAGAGTAAAAAAACTGTCACATCTGTGGACATCAATCCATGTTATACACTATTCACTCTACAGAACAAAAAGCAGACTATCAGGATTGTATTAATTTTCTCCTCTTCTCTAGAGGTCTAAATGTCCCATTCTTCCGCTAGTGCACTTTAAATGCCAACATATCAGGATATACTTTCTTTCTTTAATTTTCCTTTTTTTTTCCCCTTCCCGCCCCCCCGCCAAATCATTTACTTTCTTCCTTTTTCTTTTTCTTTTACCTTTTCTATCTAACTTACTTTTCCAGACTCACACAATCATTCCATAATGCCATGCCATAAACACAGAAGCTGATTACAAGGCAAATCTCTTTGCGACTCTGAAATGAGGATGCCAGAAGTTGAGGTGGATTCTAAAACCAATATGACAAATGAATGGAGAAAAAAAAAATCTGCCAAAGGTTGTTGAGCTAAAGAGTATCATATCTGGTGCAGGAACTCCCTAAAGTGCAGACTGAAGCAAGCTGAGCCTTGTGCATGAAATGTATCATTAAATGCCTGTCTGTTTTATACTTCTTCCTAAACCCCTGCAACTGATTATTTTTGAACACGAGATACTGGGGTAACTGAAGGTTTGACTTGTTCTGGTATGTGTAACACTGTGCAGATGATCATGATGACAGATTTCAGAAATTATTTAATGCTCACCAATGAACTAAGTAGAACCTGGACTCATTCATTCATTGTCAGGGTACATTCTGATTTTCAACTCTTTCTTAATTGTAGAACTACTCTAGGGGGAGGAATGTATAGGGGCAGAAAACCTGACAATTCTTTATCACCAGCACATGCCATTAAATATACATTTTTATCTGGGTTATTATATTATGCATTCTGAAAATTCCTATGACTTGGGATACAGAGTTGGCCAGTTCAGTCATTGATAATTTCAGTATATGTAGGGTACTAACATAAGCATAAAAATAACATTAGTCCTCATTTCAACTTTAACATACAATGAGTGTGAAAAGTTATTTGTTGCATTTTCATTTTGATCCTTCACTTTTCCAACTCCAGATGCTAGGTAAACCTGCAAACTAGCTAGTGCTTTTTTTGACCCTACTTAAGACTTACTAAGGTCCATGTCAGACTTTGAAGACCTTAGACTTAAGAATAGTAACCATTGTAAATTAATATCCTATGCTAAAATGCACATGGAGTGAAATAAGTCTTACAGTAAAACACTGACGTTATCTAACCTATGTTGTATTAAAAATTTCAATGACTTTAATAATTATTAAGAGTCTAAGTTAAATGGACATATTTTTGGGTTGCCAAATAGCAACATGAACCTGCTATTTCCTTGAAAGGGGAAAAGTTTTTTATCATTGTTACCATTTCAGAGACAAGGGTTTGAAGTATTGATAAATTCTTGTGAGGCAGGAATTAGTTGAGGTCCTATAGTTTAGAGTCTACTGTGTGAAATCCAGTAATACGCATCCATCCATCCATCCATCCATCCACTTTCTTTTTCTTTACAGGATATGATATAGTGTCTGATTCATAAAAATATGGGAAAAAATGAGCCCAGAGAAAAAGAATGAAAGGAGGATGGTAAGGACAGAATGATCTTAGAGTTCTTAAGTACACTGATATTACTTTTCAGGTTTTTGTCTAACCTTCTCTGGAGTCTTCCAATATTCACAGAATCATCGAACCTTAGAGTTTGAAAGGCACCTCCAGAGATCAAGTCCAACTTCCCTGCCAAGGCAGGACCACCTGGGAGAGTTCACACAGTAACACATCCATGTGGTCTTTAAAAGTCTCCAGAGAAGGACACTCCACAACCCCTCTGGGCAACCTGTTCCAGTGCTCCATCACCCTCATTGTAAAGAAGTTTCTCCTCATGTTGAGGTGAAACCTTCTATGTTTGTAGACATTGCTCTTTGTCTTATTGCTGCTGACCAGTGAAAAGAGATTGGCCCCATCCAATTGACACCCACCCCTCAAGTATTTGTATACATTGATAAAGTCTGTTCTCAGTCTTCTCCAAACTAAACAGCCCCAGGTTTGTAGGGGAATCAAGTCCCCTATTGTAGATGCTCATGTCCCCAAATCACCCTCGTGTCTCTCCGCTGGACTCTTTCCAGCAGGTCCCTGTCTCTCTTGAACTGGGGAGCCAAAAACTGGACACAGTATTCCAGGTGTGGTCTTACCAGGGCAGAGTAGAGAGGGAGAACTTCCCTAGATCTGCTGGCCATACTTCCTGACGCAATCCAGGATGCAACTGGCTCTCTTGGACACAAGGCCACATTGCTGTCTGTCCTGGTAGGGCATAAATCCTGCCAAATTAGTTCAAATCCCTGCTCTTCCCCTTTTCCTGTAGCAAGCTCCAGGGGTTGGAGGTTGTGAGCAAAACAGGGTTTGGTCCGAGAAAGCCCCGAAGGCGCATGACCGAGTCAGGTGTCTTGTGCTGTCCCTCAAGTGCTATTAGGGCGGACACCTAGGCACAGAACTTTGAATTCATTGGCCAAAACAACAGATGCTAATGCCTATTGGTCAGTTTCACCTTCAAAATAGTGTATCTAAGGGGTGATTTAGAGCCATTGCTGTGAGTATAAGTGGGGTTAGAATTTCTGCTGTTATCAGGTTCCCTGTTTACCAAATTCTGACTGTTTAAACTGTTTAGGCTCTTTGATTCTTGTGTTTATTAACAACTTTGTGTAAGTCCCTCTTGTCGACCAAACATCCAAAGAACCTCAGGGAATTTCCCAAATGTTCTAATATTAATAATAAACATATTTATCAAAATATTAATAATTCATAACAGATTATTAATAATCACAACACTGTCTCATTCAGAACTTGCTGTCCACCAGGTCTCCTAGGTCTTTCTCCATGGAGCTGCTTTCCAGTGGTACAGCCCCCAACCTGTACTGGTGCCTGTTGTTATTCCTTCCCAACTGGAGGATTCCCATCACCTTCTCAGTCTATTGCAATGATAATTTTTTTTGCTGTTTGAAGTGTTTAAAATGTCTTTGTTGCAATCTGAGTCGATTATAAAGGCACAATAAACTGGTATAATAAATACCGAAATTTTCATCAGAACAAGAAAAAATACTTTTATGATAGAAAAGACAACTAGAACTCAGTGTTTCATCTCCTACAGCTTAATTTGGAGTAGAAATGAAGTCAAATGGAGCTATATTGCTGTAATTCACAAAATAAGAGAACATAATTATGAACTCCTAGTTCCCCAGACGTGTTTTTCTTTCGGTATATCTTGAAATGCTTAGTTTCCCAGCCTATGCTGGTTTACACCAAGTGACTTTAACACTGAGAATTACTAGAAAGATTCCTTTAATTGGAGTCCCTCAGGTTGGAGCTTGTTTCTCTGCAACACAGCACACTATTTGTTCTACTGACTTGGACATTTTTTTCACAGCTGGTATTACAGAAGGAACAAAACCAAGTATGTTGTAAAGAATAAGCTGACATTTACCTCTCTGAAGTTTGGAACCACATTGTTACAGACAGGAGTGAAAAAAAAAAAGGCTGAAAAAGGGATAAAATTTATTGTTAAGTGGTAGCTGAATAGTGCTTAATTTGAAACAATAGGAATTATTATAATTTACCATTAGATGGCATACGTACAGTATAAAATACATGATTAAACAAATTCCTGTGCACTAGGTAAAAGGTTAAGTAATACTCAGTAATATAGTAGATACATGCTAAAACCCTCTAATCATACTTGTTTCCACTCAAAGTTGTAAAGTCTAAAGAATCTCAGACTCTCTACATTGAATACTGCCAGATAACAGGCTGATTAAGTCTGTGCTGCTAAAAGTAGCTCAGTGGCTATTAACACTGCAGCATTCTTGTGTATTCAGCTCCTGCATCTGTTTTTCCCATTTCCCCTGTTCCACAAGGATTTGCCATTATTTTAAGTTCCTAATATTCCCCATCACATTCCAGTGGGTGTATGAAAAAAGAAATCACCCAGACACAAAAAAGTTTCAGTATCAGCAGAATACAACAAATAAGTTAAATGAAAATATAAGTATTTTACTTCAAAAAAAGGAAATGCCTATATTTCTTCTCCCACTGAAATGAAGTTACCCTTAGTTTTTAAGTACTCTAAGGCAATCTGACATACCAGTGTAGTAGGAATTGTGGCGAGATGACCTGCTAGGCATGATGAAGCTACTGCTCTAAAGTGAATAAGGACTTTGTGTGTATTTGATGATAATCACACCAGAAGACGTATACTGCTGTTTTATTCTGAGACATTCCTCCTGGCTGGCTCTTCAAGGCTGTAGTGGAGAAAAGGACGTGCTGCTTCTTGGTGGTCAAATCACCCTGACTCATCAGATGTCTTGGTAGGATGTCACGATGGCTTACAGTAATCTCTAAAATATGCTGTTTCTTCCCTTATTTGTGCTGGAAAGGAAGTCTTTGAAATTTAAGGCAGTATCTCAGCAAATTCCTGTAGAGCTAAACAACCCCTCGATGCTACTGATGTATCCTCACAATGTTCAATTCACTCCAGTTACACACTGTGTTTTCTTGAGGAAGGTGGAGACATTGAAACAAAATGGGAGCTTTCCATTGCTCCAAAAAGGGACAGAGGAGTAAAAGGACAGAAGCTTTGGAAGGTGAATATGACTGGGCCATGAGATTCACAGGGGTGTGAAGTGAGCACTGCAAGTACAATTTACATCTCTGAAGCTGTTTCATCAGATAGTAAAATACTGTAAGATTTGAGTGTCCACAACATGAAGAACATGTATACTCCTGCCTTGCAAAACAAGAGCTCCATGTCAGGTTTATTCTTTCCAATTTTTTGTAATCTTTCAGAACTGCAGGAAGTTAGTCAAAATGTCTGTCACCTCCAGGACATGGCTGAAAGGTCTTTTCTGAAGCAGAGTTACTACAAGTGTTGGGATTCAGTGACTATGTAAACTTTCTGCACTTCCTGCTTTGCATTGTGGGCCTGTCTGCTTAGTTTACTGCCAATAAGGTATGACCTGCCCTATAGGCAGGCAGGCTTCTTCTCTTTCCCAGGTGTGTATATATATATATATGTGTATATATATTTAAATCAAAATGTGCTGTGTGTGCTGATGAAACCATCAAAACTCAAATACAACTTTGTGCTGGTTTGAACTAATTGGAGAATCTGAGTGAGAAATTAGACTATCGGCTGAGAGAGGAAAACACAATATGTCACTTCACGCACAGCTTTACTGAGAAAGAAAAAATGTTGTTTTAAAAGTTATAACCAAAATACAGATAACACAAATGGTTTCAGACCTCACTAGGCTGTGGCTGCTTAGAT
>VWZI01018590.1:3068-23982 GCA_013396835.1 Psilopogon haemacephalus | reverse complement strand
CTAGGCTGTGGCTGCTTCTCTTGCATGGTTCCTTTGTCTCTCTGCCTTGGTTGCTAATTCTCAGTAATACTACTAACTTCTTTCCTACTCTTAACCCCCCTGGCCGATCTACCTCAGCTTATCTGCAGCATCAATGGGTGGTGAGATAAGATTGGGGAAGGGGGGAAAGGCGGTAGGGGGTGGTTGGTTACCCATCTTGGGGATTTTAGTGTCTGGGAGGGGTGTGATATTTCTGTATTACCTTTTCATTGTATATATCTGTAAGTATCTGTTATACCTTTTAAATATCTTCTTGTATATTATGCAAAGCTGTAAATATAAAGCTTCATTTATCAACTTCCAGTGTTCTGAGTCCTAGCTGGGGTTTATATCATAAGGTGTGTGTGTGGGGGGGGCAGGTAACTGCTAAACCACCACAAACTTGTATGTCTTCAGTCACAAACAGTAGATCTTTATCTGAAGCATCACAACCTTACAGATGCAGAAACCCAGCAGAGAGAGACTGGAACAGCAATGGAATGGGAAACATTGCAAAACCAGTACTTTTGGGGCATGACATCAATGTTTCTTAAAAAGTATCATTCAGGTGACCACTCAGGTTAACACATTTAGCTGCATTGTACAGTTAGTTATCTACCTTTCAGTTGCACACTGGTTCTTTTATTTCTTCCCTAAATTTGTGGTTGAATGCTGAATGCTCTTCAGGTTTGTGTTTCATTCTACCAGGGTTTGCCTTTCTACAGTAGATGAAATACTACACTGACATAAATTGGTCTTTAAAAATATGATAATATATATTATTTCACTTTTAAACAAAATGTAATTATCACAATATGTAATGCTCATTTGACACAGTTCAATACCATGTTGTGGTGTGTGAATGCCATTAGTCAGAAGCACTCAATTTTCTAATTTTCTATGTCTTCTTGACTTCCACGCATATTAAAGATCAGTCATCACAGCTTCACTAAGGGAAAGTCATGCTTGACCAACTTGCTAAGATTTTGTTATTAAATAATTGCCTTGGAGTATGATGGGAAAGCAGTGGAAATTGTCTACCTGGACCTGAGTAAGGCCTTTGGCCCTGTCTCCCACAGGATCACAGAGAAGCATCAGAGTGATACACAGACTGCATGAGCAGACTGTTAGATGGATTGAAAACTGGCTGAATGTCCAGGATCACAAGGTGGTGATCAGAATTTTAACGTCTGCTTTGAGGCCAGTAGCTGGTGCTGTACTCTGGAGGTTAATACTGGGCCAAATCCTGTTTAGCATCTTGATTAGTGATCTGGAAGATGGGACAGAATACACCCTCAGCAAATTTACTGATGATATCAAACTAGGGGAGTGGCTGATGTAGTTGATAGTGTTCAGAAATGGTCTGGCAGTAATCTCATGAAGTTTGACAAGAAGTGTAACGTTCTGTATGCAGGCAGGAACAACCAATACATGCTTGAGGCCACCCAGCTTGCAAGCAGTTTCGCAGAAGAGGACTTAGGGGTCATGGTTGAACATGAGACAGCAATGTGCCCCTGTGGAAGACAAGCCTGAAAATATTGTGGGCTGCATTAGGCAGACTGCTGTCTGGCACATTGAGGGTGGTGATCTTTCCCCTCTGCTTAGTACTGGTGAGGCCACACCTGGAGTACTGTGTTGGTTCTGGGTTTGTCTATATGGCAGACGCATGGGCATGCTGGAAAGAATTCAGTGAAGGACCATGATAATGAAGGGCCTGGGGCATCTCTACTATGCAGACAGGCTGTGATACTTGGGACTTTTCAGCCTGGAGAAGAAAAGATTTAGGAGGGATATTAATGTATATAAACTCCTGAGCAAGGATGCAAAAAGAGTGCAACCAGGTTCTTTTAAGTTGTGTCCAGTTACAAAACAGGGAGAAACTGAAACACAGGAGGGTCCATACAAACAGCAGAAAACATTTGTTCACTGTGAGGGTGTCCAAGCACAGGCACACATTGCTTGGAGAGCTTGAAGATTCTCCATTCTTGAGACAATCTGGATATGGTCCTGGGCAACTGCTCTATGTGGCCCTGTTTGAGCAGAGGTTGGATGTGATGACCTCCAAATGTCCCTGCCAGCCTCAACAATTCTGTGATTGTGTGATTCTGTGAATTGAAGGTTTGCAGCTTTCATTATTGCAATGACCTTGTGGCTGGAAATAGACCTTGGAGTTAAGGTAGCATATGAGTCTTTCTCTTTATTTTCTTGAGCTGCAGAAAGAAGCAAAACACAGTCAAGTTCAAACAATTAGAGATAATCAAGTGTAGTGCAAATATAGTTTAAAAATTCATATTAGGATCTGAGTTGGAATATTTTCCTTGTTGAAATCACCATCCCTGCTTAAGGTCTCCAAACCCTGGTGATGCATTTACTTTCTGTGTCTCTCTGATACAGTGTCTAACTGTCTTTACAGGTGAGATTACCAAGGTCGAATTTATCTGGCTCTGACTTGCTTCCTTTCATTTTATCTTGTTATGCCTTTGTCAGCAAGACTGAGGAGTCCTTCCTTGTCTCACAGCTTTGTTTTTCTTCCAATGTAAAATATCTCTATGGTAGAAGTCATAGAATCATAGAATGGTTTAGGTTGGAAGAGACC
Source organism: Psilopogon haemacephalus (assembly GCA_013396835.1). Classification (NCBI taxonomy): domain Eukaryota; kingdom Metazoa; phylum Chordata; class Aves; order Piciformes; family Megalaimidae; genus Psilopogon; species Psilopogon haemacephalus. Next base: position 21,368 of record VWZI01018590.1, on the reverse strand, counting down.
TCAAAGATCATCCAGTTCCAACCCCCCGCCATAGGCAGGGACACCTCCCAGTAGATCAGGTTGCTCAAGACCTCATCCAGCCTGGCCTTAAACACATCCAGAGAGGGAGCAGCCACAACCGCCCTGGGCAACCCATTCCAGTGTCTTCCCACACTCACTGTGAAGAACTTTCTCTTGACATCCCGTTTAAATCTCCCCTCTGTCAGTTTGATCCCATTACCCCTCATCCTGTCATAACAAGACCTTGTGGATAGTCCCTCCCCAGCCTTCCTGTAGGCCCCCTTCAGATACTGGAAGGTTGCTACAAGGTCTCCTCGAAGCCTTCTCCAGGCTGAAGTCACTTTCAACCTTCTTATTTCTGGTAACTCCTGAAATCCTCCCTCACAGAGCTTGCTTTTCAGTGGTTGCGTCTTTGCATAGGAGAATCTCTTCTGTGAACTGTCTCCATCTGATTCTATAGCTTTCCTGAAATGAGGATTCAAAGTTAAATGAGGATTCAAGGCTGAATATAAGAAATTGCATTCCATAATTTCACTTTCCCTATCTTTAAGATCTGGAAATAATAATTGTTAAGCTGCTTTTCTTCTTTCTTTTAATAACTGTGCCTTGAAAATTCATGTTGAAGCTAAAACAAGAGTTTGATGTTTACAAATTGAATTTTTTTTTTCTCCTTTTGATTTATTTCAACAGATGCCCTTGAAATACTATCTCTTCCTATGGGGTGGAAATCCAGTTTACTTTTTCAAGGCCATTATTCTGTTGGATGGGTATCTCTCTCTGTAAAAATGAAATCTCCTTTGCTTTGTGAAGAGAAAATGGGAGAATACTATTTCATCTTCATTAATACAAACAGGAAAAAAAAAGCCTTGTGACATTAATGAAAAAATATTGAGGTGAAGAAAAAAAGGGGGTGAAGTTTGTGACATGTGGGAGGTAACTAATCTATTTGTACTTTTCTTAGGAAAATGTAATTTTTTCACGAAAAAGTGGCCAGACTATGTTCTGCAACACATCAGAACTACCAGAGGGCACGGTGGAGTGCTGACCTTGTTGCCAGCAACACACCTCTCCAATAACTGAAAGCAAAAGAGAGCAGTGAGCAACTCCTCAGAGCAGAATGCTTGTCCTAAGAAATGAGGAGATGATCTGAAATAATGTTCAATATGGATGTTTGCCAGAACAATCTTTACCTTAAACTGTGTTGTGATCTTACTGGATATCTGAGGTATGATCCTTCTGTGATTTTGCCCACTCTTGCTGGTACAGCAGAGACCTGAATGCACCAGAGAGTACAATCTGCATGCAAAGAAAGGAGTGGGATGATGAAAAATGATGCATCATTGATGCATCTCCATCTATCTGAAAACCATCTCAAGGGTTACGCAGAGATGTGAAGGACCCTGGCATTCTTGACTCGTGGACTCTTTCTCATTTAAGCAACAAGACAAATGTCAGAAACACTTGAGCTCTAAAGACAAGATGTATTAGCTCAAGGAAATGATAATAAAGCAGGGAATAGGTCACACTCAAGCAGGAACTGGTAGTAGAGCTTTTGAGCTCTCTTTTTTACCTAGTTGTATAGCTTTACGACATTGTGTGTACCTTAACCTTGTGATTGTATAATAAAATGTATAGCCATATCTGACCTCAGAGATTTGCATCATAGATTAATTTGTTTTTCAGCAGAATTTGGCATTTCTCAGGAGAAAAAATTATAAATGCCTCATTATTAACCTATTGTACATGCAAGATACTTTTTCTCATAACGTGTCTTCTAAAATTTTATTTCGTCTTTCACTTTTACAAGGTGTACTGAGGAATGCAAGCATTTCAAATCTTAATAGTTCTGGTTTCGTAGGTGTCCTAGGGCAAAAGTAAAATGGTAAGTATATATGATATAAGGCCATTATGATCACTGCTTTCATTAGACATCAATTTAAGTGATTACTAGGAAAAAACCCAGAATTGTCCTGAGGAAGAAAAAAAAATTCTCTAGCATTTATAAAACCTAGTTTGATTGTTTTAAAGCCCTTTTTTTACTAGAGAAATATTAAAAATCTAAATAGTCAATTTACTTTCTGATAGCTCTGCCAGGAGAGCCAACAAAAAACTCAGGCATGAAGTTTAAAATCCAGCTAGTGGGCTAGGGAGTGGCAAGGCAAAGATAACAGGATACTTATGGGATAGGCAAGATGTCCATCCAGTGGGACCAAGCCTGGAAAGAAGATTCATGTGGAACAGAAGTGACTGTGGAAGAAAGGCTTGCTGCAAGTGCAATGGCAGCTTAAATCAGATCTTGCTGTTCAGAAGGATTTATTAATTGCAGTGGATGTGATGCTGCGGCAGAAGGTGGAAAGCAGAGTGCTGGAGCACCTCTGCTATGAGGACAGGCTGAGAGAGTTGGGGCTCTTCAGCCTGGAGAAGCTTCAAGGAGACCTTGTAGCAGCCTTCCAGTATCTGAAGGGAGTCTACAGGAAGGCTGGGGAGGGGTTATTTACAAGGTCTTGTTATGACAGTATGAGGGGTTTAAACTGGCAGAGGTTAAATTTAAACAGGATGTTAAGAGGAAGTTCTTTACAGTGAGGGTGGTGAGACACCGGAACAGGTTGCACAGGGAAGTTATGGACGCTCCTTCCTGTTGCGATTATTAATAATAAGTTATGAATTATTAATATTTTTATTAACATTAACTTTTTATTAATAATATTCCAAATTTTTTGAAAATTCCCTAAGGTTCTTTGGATGTTTGGTCGATAAGAGGCAATTACACAAGGGTTATTTATAAACACATAATCAAAGAGTTTAAACAGTTTAAACAGTCAGAACTTGGCAAACAGGGAACCTGATAACAGGGGGAATTCTAACCCAGTCTATACTCACAGATGTGATAGATATAGAGTGTTCCGAGGAGGAGGAAAGGTTTGCCTTGCTGCTGCAGTAGCCTGCAATACAGGTGGCCACTGTGAAAGAGGTGAAAATAGCCTCCAGGCCAATGAGACCCAGTGGAAAAGAAGAAGCAGTAGCTCTACATCACCCTCCCTTAAATACAATATTTTGAAGGGTGAAACTGGCCAATAGGCATTAGCATCCATTGTTTTGGCCAATGAATTCAAAGTTCTGTGCCTAGGTATCCACCCTAACACTTGAGGGACAGCATGAGACACCTGACTTGGTCATGTGCCTTTAGAGCTTTCTTCATTCAAACCCTCATTGCCTACTTACATCTTTCAGACCCAGGACCTTGCTACAGGAGGAGGGGAAGAGCAGGAGTTTGAATTAATTTGGGCAGGATTTATGCCCTACCAGGACACCTCCGTGGAGGTGTTCAAGGCCAGGTTGGATGAGGCCTCGAGTGACCTATTCTAGTGGGAAGTGTCCCTGCCTATGGCAGGGGGGAGGGGTTGGAACTAGATGATCTTTGCTGTCCCTTCCAAACGAAATCATTCTATGATTCTATGAATAAGTTGGTCTGTGTATCCAGTGGAAATTGGTTAATTTGAAGTAATAGAGTTGCACTTTAGGAATCAGCTATTGTATGCTGCCTTGTTATGTGTGATGTTTTCTTTCCTTCCTTTAATAAAACCACTGGTTCTAAAGCGTGTTTTAAAACATTAATTTTTAAAATTCACGTTTGCCTTGGGAAAAAACAGCTCATACAGCAGCAGAAGGCTTAATGCAATTTTCCCAGAATTCTGGATCAAGTCATGTTAATAGTGATGATTTTAAACATTAACACAACCTTTGATGCTATCAATAGTTTATTGCAGAAGGACTTCAATGCTTAAGTTCCACTGTTTTACAGATAAGAAAAACAGATGAATGGCAGAGGAAAATAAAATATTCCGTTTTCCACACTCCTCAAATTATAATTTGTGACTAGATTTTTAACATATTTTTGAAAGTGAGTTAGAATGCAGGTGAAAATACTGATAACCAAATCAGAGAATATTTAAATATTAATTATATCTATGCTAGTGTCACTCACCTTCAAGCATCTGTGGAATGAGATGGCATATTTTCTGTATTAGTGACAGCCTTTGACAACTCATAGAGAACAAAGAGCTGAAGACAATAGTAAAAAACCAATCTGTTCTAAAGGAGAGGACAAGTTTTGTCTTTAAGACAGCAGCCTACCACTGATCAGAAAAGTACAGAAAGAAATCTGCCTGTGAACATCTGAAGAGTCATGGGGTAATAAGAAGGCAAAACTGGTCAGTGAAAAAAGTGTCATTTTCTCCCTATCTGATTAATCCGTCCAGTGGGTAGAAGAAAATAAGGTATGAGATTTATTTTACTTTGAGTAAGATTGCTGACATGATCCAGCATGTGCAAAATAGGAAGACATGACCGGGTGAAATTAGCATAGTGTAGGAAAACAGCTGCTTGAAAACCTATGCAGCTACCATTAACTTTTTACCAAAAATGGAAGGAGAAATCAAATGAAGACTTGGGTGGATCTATTGCCACTTGATATTTTACTTAATCAAGATGGTGGTATGGATGACGCAACAGAAAATATACTTAAAAACGGCAATACAAAGTTAAAAGTGGTTATAAAAATTTGAGGCAACAGTGATGCAGCCATCTTACTAAAAAGATCCTGATAAATTGCATAAGGGATTTGTAATCAGTAGAATGAAATTCAATACAAAGCAATGCAGAATAATTAATTTGTGGGAGAAACAAAATGTAGAAAAACACAAAACTGACAATAACTGGTTAATGATCTATGCTGCTAAAATGCTCCGAGCCTTGAGATCTTGAGCTTACAGATGCAAGCCAATACAGTATGCTCTCAAAAAGACAAACACCTTGCTGCGATGTATCTGTCAGGCTGTTACAACCCACTTAGGAGGTAATTTTGCCACTAAACAAGTGCAGTCTCAGCTAACAGTCCCAGGGTGAGCACCAGAGGGGCTGGGGGAGGAGAGGGCAAAAATAACAGAAAACAAATGACACGTGAAGAAAGGTTACAATAGCGAAAATAGTGTAGGGGGATGGAATATAGAGTTACAGACTAAAAAAAAACAACAAACCCAGAAAAAAAAAAAAAACCAAAACCACACACCAAAAAAACAACAACAAAAAACAACACCCACAAAAAAAAATCCAACAAAAAAACCCCACAAAACCCCCCCAAAAAACCCAAAAACCCAAGAAACCGCCCCCCCCCATCAAAAACTTCTCTAAAATTTTAGAAAAGTACAAGGACTCCAAACATGACAATTAATAATTAGTTAATTAAGTAGCAACTTCTTTGGTCCTTTTATTTTGATTACAGCAGGAAAAAGAAAGCTGTTTACTTAGCAGAACCAGAATTGGGAGAGAGAACACATATAACAACAGGAGCTATGAGACCAGGGAAGAAACTTCCCAAGTAAATGACAGACTTATGTAGGGTTGGTCATCCACAAGCAAGGGTCTAAGGTGATGTGACCCATTTGGGAGCTCTCTGGATCAGTCCCATCAATTCCCAGCTCAAAACTATCTAGGGAAAAATTGGGGTGGTGGCTGTGGTGGATATAGGAAACAACTGTTAGGTAAGCACAACAACCAAATGTCACCTACAGTTGGGCATGCCACAAAATTATGTGGGCCTTACATTCACATTACACTAACACCTAAAAAAGCTGTATACTCTCTTCAAGGTACAGCTGATGTTTCCCTAGGACGACAACAAAAGCATGAAAAGTCTCTTTTTTTGTTTGATGTTGTAATGTTTGCTATGGCATTGAGACACATGTGGTAGGGAGATCCTGCTAAAGAATCTAATTTAATCATTACTTCTAAGCAGAGAATACTGTTTAAATTATTTACATTTTTAACAGATGGAGTGCAAATCAAATTGGGATGCCAGGATCTTTCCTTGTCTCCTGGTCAGTAGGGTTGGAATTCCTCTCTGTCAAGGTAAAGTGGGAAATCTGGCTAGCTGCCAGACTGCAGATTAGGGCTGCAGAGAAGCTGTTAGCAGCAGTCTTGATAGTGAATATTCATGAGCCAAAATATGCCAGTTTTCATATTTAGTGAATTGAATATTCAATATTATTGTCTATATCACTTTGTAAAGGTCACCCTGGCATCTAAGGTCAAGTGAAATGACTGATTCATTCTCTTAGAAAGTGTGAAACTTGTGTATTTTTGAGTAGTCTCTATGGACTGCTTGTAAACACTTCAGTTTCCATTACCAATTGACAATCTAAATGTATAGAGTAGGTTTAATCTAGCAAGAGAAGCTGTTAGTCCTGCCCATATNTCCCTTAAAAAAAAAAAAAAAAAAAAAAAAAAAGCATCTAGAATCTCATAATTACACCCACTTGCAGAAAGGCCATTTATCTGCAGTGTGATGCAGGTAAGTTGATGGCTTCACAGTTTTTTAATATAAAAAAGCATTCTATTTTAAAAAATAAAAATTAACAAAAAACCCCTTTTTACCTTTACTTTATTAACTGCTTATTTTGGTATGGGATAGGGAAATTTCATAGTAATTTTCAGTCATGTGAAGGTATTACTGTAATTTTTTGTCAAAGCCAGGGAAATTATTTTTTTCAGCTGCAAGAATTCAGTGCTGCAATGTCAGAAGAGCATGTAGTTGTTATTCTGAATGCTATACAGACTGTAACATATGACAGAAAAAAGTGCTCACGAGGAACATATTGAATTATAATAAATCTGTCTCGTCTGAAGACAATGATGAGCTGGCACATTTTGTCAAGTGGCAGTCGCATACTATGCTGTGCACTGCATACATATTACTGCATTAGCAGTAGGCAGTGAGAGGATGGCACCAGCAGGGGAACAGCTCAGACAGATAGGTTGATCATTTGTATTCCAAAGCTCAGCAAGTGCTCAATTCACTGATCCAAACCAAACATGTTGAAGTCAAGGCCTGTTTCTATAACATGTTTGATATACAGCTGAGCAGTAACTGAATCAAAACAGCATCTCTCGATTGCTGTCTGGTACCATACTGGGTGGTGAAAGCAACTGAAGCATTTCCAGGCATTATTAGGGGTATGTGGTATGCAAATGGATGATCTCAGTGGTAAATCTTTAATATGGCAGATAGAATATTAATTGTGTAACTCCCCAGAATCATGATGCACACCCAGTTTACTTATATTAAATTATTCCAACAATTCCTCTCTTGATGGAGAATTCCAGATATTGCAGTCCTACTGTGTCATAAATTAACTCTTCTGCCATTCAGCTTCAGGTCCTGCCTGACTTCTGAGACAAATGCCCATTCATATTCACTGTGTGTACCTAACTGAAACAACCCAGTGTGTTAATTACAATTCATATTAATATTCCAAAATAAAATCAAATCAATAATGTGATATGCTTACAGTTACATCTCCCTTTTGTAGGTTACCAATTCATCCAAAGAAAATGAAGGAGATGCTCATCCACATCTCCAAGCAAATAAATGCCTGAAGTGTTTTTCTCCTGTATAGCATAAAAACATTTCCTGGCATGACTATGGCGATGAAAGATCAGCCCTTTGCTCTTTCATTCAGTACTGTCTCGAGGACACATAAACACAAGTATGCATTCAAATGTTCACACACATTTACTCACCTTTTGCTCTGGCAGCTTACCCCGTAACAACCTTGGTCATTATTGGCTGTCATATGTTAGCACAATTTTAGCTTGTGCCAGGAACAGGATGTAGCAATTCACCAGTCAGATGCTAACAGCATGGCAGTGCAGTCCTTTATTTACGTGAACATCTTCAACTCTTCTTAATCGCATCCTCCCCCCCCATTTCCATTCATAGGTGAAGTTCTATCAGAAAGAAACTTTTGAAAGTTGTACAATTTTCTGTGTATGGGTATGAAACACTTTTTTTCACTAGAATATTTTAGACAGATCTCTCTCAATTTCAAAATCAAAAACAAAGCCCCGTTCTTTCCAAAAAGAAAAGCTCATCATCTCCTAAGATGCATTTCATTTGAAAAAATAGTCCAATCCACCTTGGTCTTACTCCCTTGGCTCCTCTCAGCAGTATACTTTCAATCTATTTCCTCTTCATGAGAATTTGCCCACTTGGAAGCACAGCACTATATTCAGTTATGTGAAAAAGAAAAGCAGACAATAAAAGGGACATTCTAAATGAAAAGTTTGAGGGAAAACAAACATGGGCAGAAGGCAGAGAAAGAAGACTGCATAGAAAACATTTATTTTTCAAACCAAAATATTTTTAAGCTCCAGTGAATTCCCTCTTATACATGTTCAACAATAGATAGGAGAAGTAAGCAGGAAGTACAAGACCGTCTGTAGTAACAAGTAGTCAAGCATTTCTGTCAGAAATGATTGGTAGAAGGAGATGCCCTCTGTGACCAGATGCATTACCCAAGCATGCAGCAATTGGAATTGAAGGGATGAAAAATATTTATTTTTCATGGTTTATTTAAAAAATTACATAACCAGACCAGCTAGAATACAAATACATGGAACACAACATGGAACCATGCAAGCCTATATCAACACGTTTTTAATAAGGACCTCATGGCTGTGGTTTAAGCACAAAATATAAATTCATATAGTAAGCGTTCTTGTGAGCTTGATTTTGTTAATCCAGATGTTTGGAAACACAAACTTGCCTTTAGGTGTGCAATGACCTGTCTGCTAGATTTGTGCTGGCAATATGGAACACAGGTTCAGTCTATGGGTAACTTTAACTTTTACAGCAAAAGTAAGGGATGATCAGCACTTTCATGCAATGATGCCTGATTGTGACTTGTCTGATACCCAGCTTCAGCAGGTTTTAATTTGTCCTGATCATATAAAATAGAGTGTCTGGTATCTTGGATATGTAAAGCTCCTTAAGAGAGCAGAACGGAGAAGAGAAGGCTTCAAAGAGACCTTATAGTAGCCTTCCAGTATCTGAAGTGGCCTACAGCAAGACTGGGGACAGACTATTCACAAGGTCTTGTAATGACAGGACGAGGGCTAATGGGTTTAAACTGGAAGAGAGGAGATTTAAACCAGATGTTAGGATGAAGTTCTTTACAGTGAGGGTGGTGAGACACTGGAACAGGTTGCCCAGGAAAGTTGTGGATGCTCCCTCCCTGGAGATGTTCAAGGCCAGGTTGGAAGAAGCCTTGAGCAACCTATTGTAGTGGGAGGTTTCCCTGCATATGGTGGGGGGTTGGAACTAGATGATCTTTGAGGTCACTTGCAACTTAAACCATTCTATGTTTCTATAATGCTACAGCATGTGAGCCACACTTTCTTTTAAGTTGTTAATCTTACATCCATTAAAGACAATGCATACTCTCCATTACTATGTCTTCCAGACTCTCTTCACTTGAAGTTAAGTGGAAACTATTCCAAGGTATGATAAGATTGTGGATATTTTTTTCCTCAGAGTAACAGCTTGCCTACTTTATGTGTTTCTTTATGTTGATTCATGTATTTGTGTTCTTGGGCAAGGGGAATCTCTGAAATTACCTCTAAAATGACACAAAATAAATAAACGGTTTATAGGGACCAGCATTTAGATGTCAGGTAATTCCCACTACTGCCAGTACTCTTAGGAATAAGCAGAACAGAGAGGGAATTGCAGTAACATTTAAAGTCACTTACTCATCCCCTGGGGTTCTCTTGGGGAGGTGCTGCTACTTGGCCTTTATACAGTGCAGTGCCTAAAGGCATTTGTTAAAGAAAATGACACAATATGTGTAACACTGCAGTCATTTTTAAGACTGCACAATATCAGCCTGAAGAGATTTCTTTAGAGCATGTTTAGAAAGTGATTATTTAAATGGAACAAAATTATTTTTTTGTTACATAAGCGTGTAGCCTCTAAATGTTTATGGTCCAAAAAACTTGCAAATGCTGGCTTTTTTCCACTTTTAAAAGTTACACACCCAAGTAATCCCCACAAATGCCTAACTACAATAACATATATTTAAACTTCAAACATCTCTGGCAAAATGTCCTGGTTTTAATCATATCCTGGAAAATGTAGGTGTAGTTTCAGAACTAAAAAATTTATTTATGACAGGCCAGATTCTGCCTTCTTTAGCCCCACAAATTGAGAGTTGGGAAAAAAATATTCTGTTTAAGGAGTAAAGCCTTAACAACTGAGTGTGGTAGGGTTGCTTCCTCTGTTATCAAAGGGTGTTTCTATGTCTCTAGATACCTCTCTGTTTAGAGACAAGAGCTATTACTTCAGTATAGTGCTCTGACAAATGTCACAGAGACATTCCATCTCCCCAGCCTCCATTTCCACCATGTACAGCAGTTATATTTAAGCCAGCCTCACACTTCATGCAAAATAAAATAAGGCAGAATTAGATGGAAAATTTGACAATCCCCATTAGTATCCAATCAATCTGCTGAAAAGACATATTTGGCCCTGGGTACTAATTTGTTCCCCAGTGGCTGATGTGTATACTTTGTAAAACTGGAGATATTATAATTCAAAATCTCAATTTCTCTGAATACCTGTACATGGTGGAAATGGAGGCTGGGGAGATGGGAAGAATGTATTAAAATGAATTATTTCAATTATTTCCTGTTGCCTCTGTATATCCCTTCAGTTCTCTCACATCTGGTCAAGCCATGCATAGCTTTTATTTACCAGTCTAGTATATGAAATATGAAGTAGCCTGCAACAACTTGACACTCATCCAATATTTTGTGGACAGTTTCTTTCTCCCTCTAAATTCACCTCTTTTCCTTAAAGGCTTTCCCCTTCAAGGACAGAAGTCACTGAAAACTCCACCACTTAAGGAAAATTGTTATCTCAGGGCATGATTTTGCTTCAGAACTTTAAAAGGAGTCTAGAATAGTATTGGTTACCACTGAGATTTGACATTAATTTTTAAAAGCAAATCTGATGGTCCAGTTCTCCAAAAATCATGTGAAATGTTAACTCAATTTGTTAGAAGATCACTGCAGTAATTATCTCTTTAATATATTTCAGAAATTGATTACGGGTTTCTAAATCACAGGAAAATGTCAGGCACACTGGATACAGGAATAAAACCCACAAAACTCACTAAAACCTACATGTGTTGTGCAAGACATTAATTTTTAAAACTAGTACTGAAACACATTTAGACTTACAAATGTTTTGCATCAGGAGAATTGATAATGACTAAATCTTGACAGTTTATAGATGCTATCAGTTTGCTTCAGGTGAGGAAAAGGCCATGAGAAGCTATTCGTAGATAATTGCTAATGACTTCATTACAACCTCTGTAGCCCAAGACACTAAGCATCTGTGACTTTTTGCCATGCTGCCATGACGCATAATCAGCAGATAAGAAAAACTGGAAAATTGCACAGCTTTGAGGATAACATTTTGTAAGACGGTCTGTATGAAAGCAGAATATCGAGCTTGAACACCAAGTCAAAAAGACGGCAAAACCAGGCAAATGAAAAAGACAGTATCAGGGAAAAATGTCCTCTAGCTTACTGAGTCACTGCAAACATGACTTGGTGGAATTTTAGCCAAACTCTCTGCCTGCAACACTTCTTCCACACAGACCAAATCAAGATTAAATGTTGAGAGTGGAATCAGACCGAGGCTTGTTCTGTGGACCAGTATTTTCTGATGTTTTTTTCCTTGAGGTTATTCTCTGCGGGGCTCTTCTGAGCAGAGAATCCCAGAGGTGGGCAGGGTAGGGGCAGCAGGGGCAGTCGTGGCAGGATACATGCAGTACGTGTGCGCTCGAGAGAGTGATGCAGCAGGGGTGGTGTTGGGCACGTAGCAAATTTAACCGCAGAGAAGCAGCAGCGCGAGGCTCAGTTTGGGGAAGAGAGCAGCTCTCTGTGCTGGGCCCAGCCGGCAGCACCACACCAAAACTGAGGGAGAGAAGCCATAGCATAATGGTCTCCACCTGACAGAAGAACGTGCTTTCGATGGCAAGCAAAATGGAGGTGGGAACCCAGACAGGGTGCCCACAAAAGCAAGCCATGACACAATGTGCAAGCTGTGGGGAATGTATCTGCCTCTCTCTTGTAACAGAGGACTGTGCAATGTGCGAGCAGGTAAATTTTCTGCTCAGCTGGGCAGCGCGATTGCAAGCAGAGGTTGAAAAATTACAGGATGAGGTTGAAAGACTTAAGAATATCAGGGAGGCTGAAAAGGAGATTGATTGGTGGAGCCGGGCTCTGCCTGCCCTGATGGAGAGTCAGGAACACCCATCCATGAGCAAGGGGCAGCAGGTGTTGGTGGCACAAGAAGCATGTGACCACATGCCCTCTTATCACCCAGAGAGAGAAAGAGATATAGGAGAAGGGGAGAAATGGCAACAGGTCCCTCTCCAGGCAGGAGAGGTAGGCAAGTCCCCTCCCAATCCTCTCAATCTTCCCAGCTGCTCACATGCAACAGGTATGAGGCCCTTGTAACAGGACATAGATGAACACTCATGCACGCAGCCACTCAAGACCTATCAGCCAGTCCCACAAATTAGGACTAGTGTAAATGGAAAAAAAGGTGGTAGTAGTAGGGGATTCCCTTCTCAGGGGAACTGAGGGTCTGATTTGAAAGCCAGATCCATCCCACAGGGAGGTCTGCTGCTTTCCCGGGGCACAGGTTAGGGATATTTTAAAGAGACTTCCTAGTCTGGTGCTACTACCCACTACTGGTTATTCAGACTGGGACTGATGAGGCAATGGATAGGAGCATAAAAACAATTTTAAAAGACTTCAGGGCTTTGGGGAGCACAAGTGGCGTTCTCAGTCCCTCCAATGACAGGTAAAGATACTGAAGAAAGGAAGGAAAAAAATCCACATGATTAACACATGGCTTAGAGGTTGGTGCCACCAACAGAACTTTGGGTTTTTTGACCATAGGGAAGTTTTCTTGGCACCAGGTCTCATGGTAGCAGATGGAGTTCATCTGTCCCATAAGGGGAAAAGAATCTTTGTGCGTGAATTAGCTGGGCTCACTGGCAAGGCTTTAAACTAGCTGTGATGGGGGATAGTGTCCTGGTAGGGCATAAATCCTGCCCAGATTTAGTTCAAACTTGAGCAACTGTAGCAGTTTGAACAAGGGAGTTCCATGCCACATGAACAAGTCAGGTGATCTCTGCTGTCCCTCAGAGTGTTAGGGTCCACCCCTGGGTGTAGGACTTTGAATATATTGGCCAAACAATGTACGCTAATTGCCTATTAGCCAGTTTCACCCTTCAAAATGGGTTATTTAAGGAAAGGCAATCAGCCCTTGTCTCCTCTTCTCCTGCCGCCTCTGTAGGGAACAGATGTCTTTGCACTTCTTTCACAGAGGCCACATGTTTGCAGCGTGCATTGCAACATTTACATCAGCAGCAAAGGCAAAACCACTTCCTGACTAGTTAAGCTGTTTAAACTGTTTAATCAGTGTTTGTAAGCGATTTTGTGTAACTATCTTGCCAACTAAATATCCAAAAAGGAACTCTGGGGAAATTCTTTCTGGAAATCGTGATTATTATTAATAATAAAAAATTTAATAATCGCAACAGATGGGGATGTAGCTCACCTTGTCAGTGAAGAGCCTGGGTGTAATAACGCAGAACTTGAGAGCAGGGTGTTGGCATTTTAGACAACCAGAGGGTCTAACCCCCTTTAAGGCTGAAAACTACATACTCGACACCATCCCTGAAATGTTGAAACAGCAAAGCATGGGGAATAGACAGAAGGAGTTAGAGATCTATGTGCGGTCATGAGATTATGAGCTGGTTGTGATTACAGAGACATGGTAGGAGAGGTCACGTGACTGGAATGTGGTCATGGATGGCTATGTCCTTTTTGGGAAAGGCAGGTCATCAAGGTGAGGTGGTGGAGTTGCTCTTTATGCAAGGGAGCAACTAGAATGTGTTGAGTTCTGTCCAAGGGTGGATGAGGGATGAGTTGAGAGCTCGTGTGTGGGATTAAGGGACAGGCTAGCATGGGTGATACAGTTTTGGGTGTCTATTGCATGCTGGGATCAGGAAGTTGATGAGGCCTTCTACAGGCAGCTAACAGCAGCCTCGCAATCATACACCCTGGTTCTCATGGGGGATTTTAACTATCCAGATATTTGCTGGAAGGGCTACTCAGCCAGCCAGTCACAGTCCAGGAGGTTCCTCCAGTGCATTGATGGTAACTTCTTGATGCAAATGGTTGAGGAGCCAACTAGGAGGGGAGCACTGCTGGATCTTATCCTAACCAACAAGGAGGGTCTGGTTGAAGCAGTAAAGGTTGAGGGCAGCCTTGGCCTTAGTGATCCTGAGATGGTAGAGTTCAAGATCTTGTCTGGTAGGAACAGGATATCAAGCAGGACTACAACCCTGGGTTTCAGGAGGGCCAACTTTGGCCTTTTCAAGCAACTGTTGGGTGAAATCTCATGGGACAGGGTACTAGAAGGCAGAGGGGCCCATGATAGTTGGTTAGCATTTAAGGACCTCTCCTTCGAAGCTCAAGATCAGTGCATCCCAGCAAGTGGGAAAGCAAGAAAGGGAGCCAGGAGATGTGCATGGTTAAGTATAGAACCACTTAGCAAACTTAAGTGGAAGAAAAGAGTCTACAGATCATGGAAGGAGAAGCTGACCACCTGGGAGGAATATGGGGCTGTTGTCAGAGGGTGCAGGGAAACAACTAGGAAGGCTGAGGCCTTGTTGGAACTCAGCCTTGCAAGGGAGGTCAAGAACAATAAAAAGGTTTTCTTGCAGGAAAAGCTAATGTTAGAGGCAATGTAGGCCCTCTGTTGAATGAGGTGAATGCCCTAGTGACAGAGGACACAAAGAAGGCAAAGTTACTAAATGCCTTCTTCGTCTCTGTCTATACTGCTGGAGACTGTCCTTGACAGCCCCTGACACCTGAGGCACCAGAGGAAAGCAAGACAAAGGAGTCTTCCCTGGTTAATGAGGACTGGGTTAAGGAACAGTTGAGTAATCTGGACATACATAAGTCCATGGGTCCTGATGGCATGCACCCACAGGTGCTGAGGGAGATGGCACAGGTAATTTCCAGACCATTCTCTACCATCTTCAGTAACTAATGGCAGACAGGAGAGGTGTCTGTAGACTAGAGGAAGTCAAATATCACTCCAATCTTCAAAAAGGGTAAGAAGGAGGACCCAGGTAACTATAGACCAGTCAGCCTCACCTCTGTCCCAGGAAAGGTAATGGAAAAACTTATCCTTGGTGCTGTCCTTAGGCATATCAAGGAGAGTGGGGTCATTAGGAGCGGTCAACGTGGTTTTACCAAGGGCAAGTCATGTTTGACCAACCTGATACTGTTTTATGAGGACATAACCAGGTGGATTGATGATGGTAGAGCAGTGGATGTGGTTTATCTTGATTTCAGTAAAGTGTTTGACATTGTCTCGCACAGCACCCTTCTGGCTAAACTGAGGCAGTGTGGTCTGGATGATCAAGTAGTGAGGTGGATTGGGAACTTGTTGAAGGAAAGAATCCAGAGAGTTGTGGTCAATGAGATGGAGTCTAGTTGGAGGCCTGTGACTAGTGAGATCCCACAGGGGTCAGTACAGGGACCAGTTCTGTTCAACATATTCATCAATGAACTGGATGAGGGCATGGAGTGCACTGTCAGCAAGTTTGCTGATAACACTAAACTGTGTGGAATGGCTGACACACCAGAAGACTGTGCTGCCATTCAGCAAGACTTGGACAAGCTGGAGGGTTGGACAGGGCAAATTTAATTAAATTCAACAAGTGTAGAGTCTTGCACCTGGGAAAGAACAACCCCAGGTGTCAGTATAGGTTGGGGGCTGACCTGTTGGAAGGCAGAAAAGGGGAAAAGGATTTGGGAGTCCTAGTTGATGGGAGGTTGACCATGAGCCACCAATATGGCCAGGAGGGGCAATGCCATTCTGGGGTGTATTAGAAGGGGTGTGGCTAGTAGGTCAAGAGAGGTTCTCCTGCCCCTCTGCTCTGGTGAGGCCACATCTGGAGTAGTGTGTTTAGTTCTGTGCCCCCCAGTTCAAGAGAGACATAGAATTGCTTGAGAGAGTCCAGCACAGATGGTTAAGGGAATGGAACATCTCTCTTACAAGGAGAGACTGAGGGAGCTAGGGCTATTTGGCTTGGAGAAGAGAAGACTGAGATGTGACCTCATCAATGTTTACAAATATGTAAAGAGTGAGTGCCATGAGGATGGAGCCAGGCTCTTCTCGGTCATGCCTGATGACAGGACAAGGGGCAATAGGTGGAAGCTGAAACATAGGAAGTTTCGTTTAAACATGAGGATGAATTTTTTCACTGTGAGGGTGACAGAACACTCGAACAGCCTGCCCAGGAGGGTTGTGGAATCTCCCTCTCTGGAGAAATTCAAAACCTTCCTGGATGCATTCCTGTGTGATCTGGTATCTCTCTCGCAGGGCATTTGGGCTGGATAATCTTTCGAGGTCCCTTCCAGTCCCTGACATTTTATGATTCTATAATTCTATGATTGTATAATTCTGCTGAAAAGCATTTCTATTCAACAGCACCTGGGTGAAAGGACAGCTTGCTCAACTGATTTGTCATTTTCAGTGCAGTGCATAATATGTACTAGAGGGTTCAAGAAAAGAAACAGGATAATGGATCCTTTGTTCTGCTATAACTGTGCATGATTCTGGCTGATTTGATATCTTCTTGTATCATTTTAATTTTTGGCTTTGCTAATGAATTTTTAAATCAGTTGTGAATTATATTCTCCTAAAGGTCCATGTTTATTCTGGAATTTTCAGGCTTTTGTTAATACTCCTAAGTGTAAAAATGCTTCTGATGATTGTTTCCCTCTACTAGACTACTGACTTAGCAATACTGTTCCCTACTGACCATTTTT
Organism: Psilopogon haemacephalus; assembly: GCA_013396835.1. Lineage (NCBI taxonomy): Eukaryota > Metazoa > Chordata > Aves > Piciformes > Megalaimidae > Psilopogon > Psilopogon haemacephalus. The sequence goes on along the minus strand of VWZI01018590.1, from coordinate 4,604 downwards.
TCAACTTAAACAGAAAGATTTTGTGTCCTGCTGCCTCAATGGAAAATATTTTCAGGGTCAAAAGCCTGTTCTGACCTCTGTCTTGCAAAACAAAAAATTACTCGTGGACTATACGCAGATCTACATTTGCGGAGTCCTGTCACATCCTACAAAACCTACCCTGACTAGTCATACTTAACAACAGAATTTGCCAACTGCCTTCATGATATGTTTAAGTTATAAAATACAAATATACACACACATGTGTACATACATACTGAAACGATTAGTCTGCAAGAATTCTTTTTCTGAGATGCTAAGCAGTCACATCTCTCATAGATTTAAAATGCCTTTCAAAACAGGTAACTTTTCTTTTTTCTTGGTGTTTTGGTGGGGTTTTTTAAACTTTTTTTTTTTTTTAATACATTATTCAGTAAATTCCCTAAACCAGTAAGCAATTCTGTGTTGAACTCTGGCCATTGGCCATGTGTTTATCATTTGTCATCTGATAAGATTTACATTTTATTTAATTTCTTACTTTACCACCTTACAGATACCCACTACTTGATAGGGTGTTTTAATACACATACAATGTATTACTACTGCCTGTATGTGAGGTTTAATGTCATTTAAGTACAAGGAGTGAATCCATGGACCCTCATTCAATCATATTTTATTTACTTGTCTGAAGAACATCTCTACCATTGTTACAGAGGACAATGCTGTTTTAGTTGTGTTCAGATGCATATACACTGCTATCATCAAAGCTTCTCACACAGGGCTCATTCCAGTGTGTTTTATCTTGAGGAACAAATAAATTGTTAAGCTTCTAAATGGTCAACAAACACTTCAGTGTTTGTTGATCTGCTATTTGTGTTCATTATTTCAACTGTGAAAAATATGCTTTTGCCCTAATTAAATTAGGTGGTGACGCACTCCTCGTTGACAGTAATATCTGACTCACTTGATAGTTTGTTTTAGAATACACTCAGCTTCCAAATATACTAGAATTGTGCTTATTTTTGTATACAGTGTAAGTTTCTTTTACTATAGTTTTGAGTAAATACAATTATTTTAGTGTTATTAGAGGGGAAGAAATACCTTTTCATGGTGCATTCCTTAGCCTTTGTAGAGGGACTCTATAACCTAGTATAAAAACAAGAAAACATGTAAAATAACTAAGATTTCAGGTCAGATTTCAAAACCACTTCTGCCTTTTTTTTTAATGAGGATGAAAAGCTGTGAAGCAGAACTTTTAGAGGATGGGGCAAGTCTTGGACAGGCAAAGTCTTTAAATCTGGACAACAATTTTTTAGAGGTGGATTTTTATTTTTGAGGTGCTTAGATGAGCCATTCACTTAACAGTTCCAAAAGCCATCAAGTGTACATGCTACTGTTCCTATAAAACCTGTTTCCTGGTAAGATTCACACCCATTTAGGAAAAGCAGTTTGATATATTTGCTTTCCTTAATTTGAACTCTGTCAGACATTGGGGATGTTTTTTCATTTGCAAAGACAGACGTAGAAACTGAGGCTAAACCAACCAACCAACCAAAC
>VWZI01018588.1:258248-329516 GCA_013396835.1 Psilopogon haemacephalus | reverse complement strand
GGCTGCATCAAGAGAAGTGTGGCCAGCAGCTCAAGGGAGGTGATTCTCCTTCTCTGCTCCACTCTGGTGAGACCCCACCTGGAGTACTGCATCCGGTGCTGGAAGCTCTTGTTACAAGAAAGATCTGGATGTGCTGGAGTGTGTCCAGAGGAGGGCCACGAAGGTGATCAGAGGGCTGGAGCTCCTCTGCTATGGAGGCGGACTGAGAGTTGGGGCTGTTCAGTCTGGAGAGGAGAAGGCTCCAAGGAGACCTTATTGTGGCTTTCCAGTATCTGAAGGGGGCCTATGGGAAAGCTGGGGAGGGACTTTTTAGCATGTCAGGTAGTGGTAAGATTTAGGGGGGAATGGAGCAAAACTAGAAGTGGGTAGATTCTGGATGTTAGGAAGAAGTTCTTCACCATGAGGGTGCTGAGGCACTGGAACAGGTTGCCCAGGGAGGTAGTGGAAGCTTTGTCCCTGGAAGATTTTCAGGCCAGGCTGGATGGGGTTCTGAGCAACCTGATCTAGTGTGAGGTGTCCATGGCAGGGGTGTTTGAGGTAGATGATTCTTGAGGTTGCTTCCAACCCTGACAATTCTGTGATTCTATGACATCCATATATATATATATGTATGCAAGCTGCACTTAATAGCACTTCTGCTTAGATCAAACATGCACACCTAGACTTACACTTATGTACCAGGAGCTGACCACTGAACATCCATGCAGAAACTGAGAAATGCAGGAGTATTTCTGTTTTCCTGCCTTTACATTTTTACACACACATATAGCCTGAAACTTTCAAAATGCACAGTATAAACACGCCAGGCTATCGGAGTTTCCTAATGTCACAAGCGATGCTTCCAGGGAATTTTAAATCAGTATGTTTAACTGCTTTTCAGGGGCCAGGGGAAGGAAAATTTCTGGCTCTAGAGACCGTGGGATTGGACAGCGACACCTTCGAAGAGCACAACCCCCATCTAGTGGTGGCTTCGATGATGGACTTGTAGAAACCCTGTCCTAAAGCACTATCTCTGTTGTATGACAGAGCTGTGAAATCTAGAAATAAAGAGCTAAGTTGGTATCTTGGGAAAGCAAAAAAAAAAACAACCCAAAACAAACAGCACACCCCCCCCCCCAAACAAACTGTGCTGGTTTGAACTAATTGGAGGATTTGAATGAGAAATTAAGCTATAGGCTGAGAGGAAAACACTGAGGGTGCTACTTCACTCATAGCTTTACTGAGAAAGAAAAAGAATTGTTTTAAGTGTTGTAACCCAAATATAGATAAGTCAGACGACTTCAGACATCTTTGGGCTGTGGCTGCTCTTTCATGGCTCTTTTCTCCCTGCCTTTTGTAGCTGGATCTGAATAATTCCACTAATTTCTTTTGTCTTGCTAATCCCCCTGGCTGATCTGCCTCCACCTATCTGCTGCATGAAACAGATGGTGAGGTAAGAATGGGGAAGGGGGAAAGGTGGTAGGGGTGGTTAGAAACCCCTCTTAGGGATTTTGATCTCTGGGGAGGGTGTTGTGTTTTCAGTATTACCTTTTCACTGTATATATCTGTAAATATCTGTTATACATTGTAAATATCTGCTTGTATATTGTGCAAAGCTGTAAATATAAAGCTTCATTCCTTAACTTCCAGCTGACTGAGTCCTACCCTGGGTTATTTCAAAGTGTGTGTTTGGGGGGCAGATAACTGCTAAACCACCACACAAATGAAAACAAACCCAAACAAAGAAACAAAAAACCCCAAACCCCAAAGAAAAAAATAAACATCAGAGAAAAATATCCTATAAATTTTCCTATAACCTTTGCAACTCATTAGTTGAGGAAAGCCTTTGAGTAATCCTTTGAGTAATAAAACTCTCTAACATTTTCATAAGGATTGTTAATTTGTTGTTTGGCTTTTGATTTTTTTTAAGGTTTAAATTAATATACATGTAATTGTAACTTGTTTTATGTGGTAAATCTTTTTTAATTACTGGAAAAGACATGTTGAAAAATAAAAAATCTGAATGGATTCACTACAACCTCCCTTTAGGCAGTTGTAGACAGCAATGAGGTCATCCCTGAGCCTCCTCCAGGCTAAACACATCCAGTTCCCTCAGTCTCTCCTCACAGGGCTGTGCTCCAGGACCCTCACCAGCTTTATCACCCTTCTCTGGACATGTTCCAGTACCTCAATATCTCACTTGAATTGAGGGGCCCAGAACTGGACACAGTACTCAAGATGTGGCCTGACCAGTGCTAAGTACAGGGGAAGGATAACCTCCCTTGTCCTGCTGGCCACACTATTCCTGATAGCTGCCCAGGGAGGTGGTGTTGCTGCCATCCCTGGAGATGTTCAAGAAAAGACTGGATGGGGCACTTAGTGCCATTGGATAGGGCTGGGTGATAGGTTGGACTGGATGATCTTGGAGGTCTCTTCCAACCTATTCTATTCTATTCTATTCTATTCTATTCTATTCTATTCTATTCTATTCTATTCTATTCTATTCTATTCTATTCTATTCTATTCTATTCTATTCTATTCTATTCTATTTCTATTCTATTCTCTCCTGTTTCTTCTGAAGCAAAGTGTAGGGACCAGATAGATAAGTGTGCAAGTCCCCGATACTCCTTTGGTGTGTGTCAGCTTAGAAATCTTTAAATAAACTTCTGTGGCATTAGATTTAAGAGGAATTCCTGGTTTAAAGTAGGTTGGGTTTTTTTTTTTCACTAAATTAACTCAGTTTTTTTTTAAAGTGAAATTTTCCTTACAGTAATTTCAGTGGTGGATCTCCACTTAAAAGTAAGTACTTCAACTAATGAGGACACTATTTACTTTATGCCTTCCTTCCTACTTCTTTGCTATTCACAACAGCATCTGAGTGGAACAGAAACCAGATGTGCACTCAGGAAAACAACAAAATATGTAAATATAATGCACATTGAAAAACAGCTTATGGAAGCTTCATTGCAGAACTCAGAAGAGCAGCCCAAAGAAAAACAGCAGAAACAAAACAACCTTAATTAACTCTGTCAAAGGAAGACCCAAGCATTCAAGATTTTAGGATGATGCTTAATGTAGAGCAGAGGACGTCCCAGGAAGGGATCAGGGCACTGCCATACTTACAGGGATAAAGCATTCAGCTGAATCCACTTCCAGACTGATTAACAACTACCTATGTTACATAAAACTTAGCCAACTGTGAAACTAGGAAAACTAAAACTCCAAAAGCAAAATATGCCCAAAGGCATAATGGGGTGTTTGTCTGTCAGTGAAATTAAATCTCATTTCCCTAAGTTTCTGTTCCTTGTGATGTATTCTGAAAAGTACTCAGTTTAGAAGTAATTCTTTATTTTATATGTGGGCTAAAGCTTGTGCACATCCTTAAAAAACTAAGCCTATTTTAGCATGCTTGCTTTTCAGTTTAGGGGGAAAACACAGACCCTGGATCATATTCATCACGCTAAGGGTTATATGTTTCTTATCCACTTGGACTACATTTTCAGTAATTTAATGTTATTTAGAGGGAATGCTGGCAATTAGAATAGTGGGGTTTAATTAGAGTAGTAGGTTTGTCACTTCTGCTTCTGAGACTAATTCAGAAAACAAACACTCTGGTTATCCACAACAGTAATGCATTTCTCCTGCTGTTCAGTCTCCATACTGCATGAGAAAAAACATTCATATTTAGCCCATAGTGACGTTTATCATATTAATCTACTCCAGGTTACATTATTTTCCTTAGAGAAAAAACTTCACTAGACACTCATTAAGGTATGGACGTTCAAAGAATGTAAGATGAGAACCCAAGTGAAACAACAGTGAGGGTGCCCAGTTTTTATTTTGCTTGATTCTGTGTGGGAAAAAAAACAACTCAGTTTATGCTGCTTTCAGGAGGAATGAAGGTGTTCAGTATCTCTGAGAAATGAATCAAAGAATCACAGAATGTTAGGGTCTGGAAGGGACCTCCAAAGATCATCTAGTCCAACCTGCCCTGACCTATATCAGATCACACAGGAACATGTCCAGGTGGGTTTTGAATATCTCCAGAGAGGGAGACTCCAGAGAGGCAGCCTGTTCCAGTCTTCTGTCACCCTCACAATGAAAAATTCTTCCTCATGTTTCCATGGAACTTCCTATGCCTCAGCTTCCACCCATTTCGCCTTGTCCTGTCATTGGGCATCACCCAGCAGAGTCTGGCTCCATCCTCCTGGCACTCACCTTTACATATTTATAAACATTGATGAGATCACCTCTGTATCCTCCAAGCAGCAGAGGCCCAGCTCCTTCAATCTCTCCTTGTAACAGAGATGTTCCATTCCCTTCACCATCTTTGTGGCTCTGTGCTGGACTCTCTCAAGCAGTTCTATGTTCCTCTTGAACTGGGGGTCCCAGAACTGGACACACTACTCCAGATGCAGCCTCATCAGGGCAGAATAAAGAGGTAGGAGAACTTCTCTCGACCTATTAGCCACATCCCTTTTAACACACCCCAGAATGGCACTGGCCCTCCTGGCCACCAGAGCACACTGCTGGCTCATGGTCAACCTCTCATCACCTAGGACCCCCAGATCCTTTCCCCCTTTGCTGCCTTCTAACAGGTCAAAGAGGTTTTCCAAGTCCCAGTTTGGCAGAATACTCACTTACATACTTACAGTACTCTTAGGTAGTGTAGTAGAACTGCTGCCACATATGAAACCAGGCACTTCCTTCAGTAACTTCCTCACTAATGGCATGCATGTTAACTTGAAAGTTTTATTGCTCATTTTTTCTGACCAGAAGAGGCACATGCATGTCTACGTTGCTGAGTGCCCTCTTTAAAATGTGAACTTCAATATTTTTCACTTAGTTTGATGAATCAAACAATATCTTACATCAAGTATATATAGCAAGTTGTATTCTGCAGACTGGAACAGAGTAAAATTATTTAGCAAAAAAAAACCAAATAAAAAACCACAAACCACCACCAAATGCCTGTAGTCAACTTTTCACATAAAAAAATATATTTTGTTTTACAACACCAGCAGTTAAGGCCACAGAACTCCAGCGAGATGCTGATCAGCGTTACCAGTTGCAAGTATTAAAATTACCAATAAATAGCCAGAAAAGGGTCTGCATGTTTCAAATCACAGCAATCAGCTAAATAAAAAAAAAAAAAAAAGCAACCATCAACACCTCCAGAGGGTCATTAACTGGTTTCAAGTAAAAATTGCACTGTGTGCTTTAAAAATGTCACATTCTTACATATTGTATCAGTGTTACAGTAATATACAAGTAGAAGATTTCAGCCTTCTGTCCTGGTTAGTCACAGTTTCCCTGGAATTCTCCAGTGTATGGTTCTGGTTTTCATCTTTAGTGTCTTCACCACACACATCTTCTTTTTCTTTTTCTTGTTCGCTCTGCAATGGCTTTCCAGATCTGTCTTCCTGTCTGCCACACTCACTCTTCTGGCTTGTCAGTGGCTTTCGCTTAAACAGGGAAAACTGAAGTAAAAAAACACAAGTAAACAATATGCCCCAAAACAGTTACCTGTGAAAGTCAAGGTTTAAAAAAACCCCACACAGCCCTTTGTACACACTAAGGCAACTTCTTCCTCAGTAAAAGAACTCATTTTCTCTAATTTCTCAAAACAAAATAACTACTTAAAAAAAAAGACACTCATTAAGGTATGGATGTTCAAAGAATGTAAGATGAGAACCCAAGTGAAACAACAGTGAGGGTGCCCAGTTTTTATTTTGCTTGATTCTGCGTGGAAAAAAAACCTCATCAGTTTATGCTGCTTTCAGGAGGAATTAAGGTGTTCAGTATCTCTCAGAAGTGAATCACAGAATCACAGAATGTTAGGGTCTGGAAAGGACCTCCAAAGATCATCCAGTCCAATCCCCCTGGCAGAGCAGGATCACCTATATCAGATCACACAGGAACATGTCCAGGTGGGTTTTGAATATGTCCAGAGAGGGAGACTCCACAACCCCCCTGGGCAGCCTGTTCTGTCTTCTGTCACCCTCACAGGGGAAAAATTTTTCCTATATCCTCCTTGGGCAGTCTATTCCAGAGTCTGATCACCCTTGAACTGAATAACTTCTTCCTAAGATGCAGTATAAACCTGCTGTCCCTCAGCTCAAAGCCTTGTTCTATTGCTAGACACCCTTATGAAAAGTCCCTCTCCAGCCTTCATGTAGGATCCCTTCAGTTACTGAAAGGCAGCTCTATGGTGTCCCCCACCCCAGAGTCTTCTCTTCTGTAGGCTGAACATCCTCAGCTCCCTCAGCATATGCTGACAGCACACACTGGAAATAGATAAAAGCACAGCTGGAAATAACTACAAGGTCGACTGGCCCAGCTGCTGCTTTCAGATTCCCACAGGAATCAAGTCCTAAGTTTTCACCTCACCAAAGTCTGATGAGAGCAACAACCTGTTATTTCTCTGGGCATGCTGTACACAAACAGGTGGTAATGGGCTTTATCTCACTTCTCCTGACTGAAGTTCTATGGTTTATTTAAACAGAGCAATTGCTTGGGCAATTTCCTGTTATTTTATCACAAAATAAAACCAAATCAGGAACAGAAGGAACAGGTTGCTCAACAGTTTCCATTCTTTAAGCGCAGCAGGTAAATTGGGGTATTCACTTCAGCTGCTTGCTTGGTCCCTGGTAAAATCAGAAGGAGAAATCAGGCCACCTACCTTCTTCCTCCCAACGATTCCTCCCGTTATTTGGTCATCAGCTTTCTCTGAAGAATTATTCACAGTGTGATTGTCGGTGCATTCTTGGTCTACAATAACAGAAACCTTTACATTAGCTTCCCTCTGGTTCTGGCAAATTACAGCAGAGAAAAAAACCCCAACAACTTTTTTTTTTTTTTTTTTTCCTAATAAAAGTCAGTAAAAATGTGGCCCTTGCAACAAAGCTTTTATGGCAGTGACATATTAAACGTGCTGGCTTCACACTCTTAGTTGCCTCTTGCTGACAGATGACAGTGTTTTGCACGCCGATTTTGAAAGCAGATTCCAATTTGGAAAAGCTGACTCCTAGGGCAGGATTTATGGTTCAGCAGGAACTTTCTTCCATAGAAGCAATTCTGGGAAAGGAAGAACTTTCCATTTGAGTCGAAGTTCCTGCATTTAAATTTTCCTGTATTCCCTTTAGGATGCCATAAATTTAGAACTTCCAGATCAGTGGATAATGGAAAATTATTTAAGCGTCCATTCTCGACAAACTATTTCCATTAAAGCATTGAAAGTTGGTGGTGTAGCTTCTTCAATATTAAAGCAGTAGCACTTTTTTTTATGCCACACTTGTTTTTCTTTCAAAAGAACAATTCTAGATCATTCCAGAATTCCTAAAATAAGTGGTTTATTTTTTTTTTTCACTTGTCTTGCACACAGTGCAGCCAGCTTCATGCTCCCCAGCTTTTCTGAAGGAGTAATAGAATTTACTCACACTGCAAGCAACATCCAGACTTCCTCAGTATATCTGAAGAGTATTCAGTGATTAACTTATTTCACCTAAAATAATCTGTTTGTGAAGGTAATGAGGAAATGCCACTTGACAGAATCATAGAATGGTTTAGGTTGGAAGGGACCTCAAAGATCATCCAGTTCCAACCCCTCTGCCATAGGCAGGGACACCTCCCACTAGAACAGGTGGCTCAAGGCCTCATCCAGCCTGGCCTTGAACACCTCCAGGGAGGGAGCAGCCACAACCTCCCTGGGCAAAGACCTTTGACAAGCTACTATGCTGAAGTGAAGAAACACAGCACCTAAAGAAGCTGCTTGAGAGAGACATTACAGTTGTGTGTTACTGCACAGCTAGAGCTGCTCTTGGCAAGTAAGACATAGTCCTGCTAAAACAAAGTCCTTCTTATGGAAGGACTTTCCCCCTTTACTCTGCTCTCGTTCCCCCTTTACTCTGCTCTGGTAAGACCCCACCTGGAGTACTGTGCAGTTCTGGAGCCCCCAGCACAAGAAGGACATGGAACTGGAGAGAGTCCAGAGGAGGGCCACGAAGATGATCCAGCAGAGCACCTCTGCTATGAGGACAGGCTGAAAGAGTTGGGGCTTTTCAGCCTGGAGAAGAGAAGGCTTCGAGGAGACCTTATAGTAACCTTCCAGTATCTGAGGGGGGCCTACAGGAAGGCTGGGGAGGGACTATTCACAAGGTCTTGTAATGACAGGATGAGGGGGAATGGGTTCAAACTGGCAGAGGGGAGATTTAAATGGGATGTTAGGAGGAAGTTCTTCACAGTGAGGGTGGCGAGACACTGGAACAGGTTGCCCAGGGAGGTTGTGTCTGCTCCCTCCCTGGATGTGTTCAAGGCCAGGCTGGATGAGGTCTTGAGCGTCCTGATCTAGTGGGAGGTGTCCCTGCCTATGGTGGGGGGGTTGGAACTGGATGATCTTTGAGGTCTCTTCCAACCTAAACCATTCTATGATTCTATGGATTTCTTCCAACACATAACTAGGAAAATTATTTTCTCTTTCCAATAATTAATAATCAGTAATATACAATTAATTTTTTTTGCCTCTACATTTCATCACCAATAACTGCATTATTTTTTTTCAGTATTTTTTTTATAATAAGAGATTGTTTAGAGAAGTTCTATCCTTTGAAAATGATTTATTTGTTTAGGAGAATGTCCATGATGGTCCAGTTCTTAGGAATTGCATTTCTTACCCTGTTGAATGATGGTCTCTTTCTGAGTAGTCTCTTCTGTCTATATAGAGACAAAATAACGAAACCTCTGCTTTCAAACTTGTTAAAAAATAAAACACTCAACCATAAGCAACTAAATTATGTGTTCCTCCTTCTACCAAAGCCACCCCAAACAACAACTTTGCATTTCAGAAACATACTCAGACTAATGTAATTAACAGAACTCATCTCTTTCAGACTCCAGTAATTAATAGGCATAAATGCTTTTACCTCTACAGTTTCCACTGTGGTATTACTGATTTTCTCTCCCTCTGGTGTTTTACTGTGTTTCTCTTTTTGGCATTTCTCATCTGTTTCTCCTTCTTTCTCTGTTCCTTCCTCTCTTCCTCCTGCTTCTTCTGCTTCATCATCTTCATCTTCTTCATCTTCTTCTTCTGTTTCTACTTCTGTTTCTTCTTCTACTTCGGCTGCTTCTTTTTCTTCTTTTTTTCTTTCTGCTTCTTCTTCTGTTTCTTCTTCTACTTCTTCATAATCATCATCATCATAATCATCTGTCTCTTCGTCTCCAGACAAGTTCTGTTCCTTTGACAAAACGGCCAAAACATGATTTCGAAACTCATGCTGCACAGTGGTATCCTGGTCCTCATCCTATACCAGTTAACTATACATCATAATTTGACTAACAGAATAAAAATCTAAAGAAAATATTGCAAAGATAGAGTAAGGACAAAGAAGCCTTCACCTGAGGTTTGCTAATTGTAACAAAATTTGAAAGACAGACCTGCAGTGAACATTTGGAGTGCAGCTGAATTTTATGTTTTGCTAACTCGTGTCTCCTCAGTGGAAAAGCAATGAAAACAAACCTCTCTTTTCTCAACAAAATACTTATTTTAAAATGCTTTTAAATATGGGTAATCAACACAAGCACTAATTCAAAGACTGAAAACAAGATAATTAAAATCCGTTTCCCAAGATAATTAATTAAACAATACCAGATACAATGTTGTGATGAATTTGATTCAATGCAGACGCTATAATTAGAATTTAAATTGGTTTCAGCTCAGGATAAAACTTCAATATAGCAAAATTAAATGGCCTGGAGTACTTTAAAATAAATGGTAAAGAATGCAAGTGTTCTTTTTGTAAAAACTTACAGAATCACAGAAGGTTAGGGGCTAAAAGGGACCTCAAAAGGTCATCCAGTCCATACCCCCTGCCAGAGCAGGATCACCTAGACCAGATCATACAGGAATGCATCCAGGCAGGTCTTGAATTCATCTCCAGAGAGGGAGACTCCACAACCTCCCTGGGCAGCTTGTTGCAGTGTTCTGTGCTGGTTTGAGCTAATTGGAGGATTCGAGTCAGAAAATTAGACTATAGGCTGAGAGAGGAAAACAGATGATGCTACTTCCCTCAGAGCTCTACTGAGAAAGAAAAAAAAAATTGTTTTAAGACTTGTAACCCAAATATAGATAAGTCAGAGTGCTGCAGGCCTCTCTGGGCTGTGGCTGCTTTCTTGCATTGCTCCTTTCTCCCTGCCTTTTGTAGCTGATTTTCAGTAATTCCACTAACTTCTTTTCTACTGCTAACCTCCCTGGCTGATCTACCTTCACCTATCTGCTGCATCAACAGATGGTGAGGTAAGATTGGGGAAGGGGAGGAAAGGTGGTAGGGGTGGTTAGAAACCCCTCTTAGGGATTTGGATCTCTGGGAGGGGTGTGGTGTTTCTGTATTACCCTTTTCACTGTATATATCTGTAACTATCTGTTATATGTTGTAAATATCTGGTTATATATTGTGCATAGCTGTAAATACAAAGCTTCATTTATCAACTTTCAGCTTTCTGAGTCCTCACCTGGGTTATATCAAAGGGTGGAGGGGGTTGGGGTGGGGGCAGGTAACTGCTAAACCACCACACTCACAGTGAAGAAAAACCTCTTTCTCATGTTTCCATGGAACTTCCTATGCCTGAACTTCCACTCATTGCCCCTTGTTCTGTCATTTGGCATCACTGAGCAGAGGCTGGCTCCATCCTCCTAGCACTCAGCCTTTACATATTTATAAACGTGACTGAGGTCAACTTTCAGTCTGCTCTTCTCCAAGCTCAAGACCCCCAGCTCCCTCAGTCTCTCATGATAAGGAAGATGCTCCACTCCCTTAATCATTTTTGTGGCTCTGCACTGGACTTTTTCAAGCAGTTCCCTGAGGTCCAGAACTGGACACAATATTCCAAGTGTGGCCTCACCAGGGCAAAGCAGAGGGGGAAAAAAGAAAAAAAGAACCAGCCAGGCCTTTTTCACCCTGCTTGATCAGATTGCCATTATTATGCTATTTATGTATTATAACAGCAGAAAAGACACAATTTTTTTTTTAAGAGAAACATTCTGCCTCTCATTGCAAAAATACAATGGCCTAAAATAAGCCAAGTACTAACAACTGAGTGAACTGTCCTTGCATCAGAGTGCCCAGATGTGCTGTTCCATCTTGGCATTCTGATGCTTTTCTTCCATGATTCACCGAATCAATATTTCATGGTAAAAAGAACCTGAACAACAAAACACTTCACTGCAGCCTATGTCCTGATGTGACCTGGTGGGAATCATGGAATCATAGAATGGTTTAGGTTGGAAGAGACCTCAAAGATCACCCAGTTCCAACCCCCTGCCACAGGCAGAATGATCTGAATGTTTTTTTCTCTGAAACTGTGATAGAAGAACCGGTCTTATTTTGAACATCTCCAGATACTTGGGTCCAAATGCTGTCTTCTGTCTTCTATTTTCCTTACATCCTATTAGTTTTAAAAACTTTTGCTTGTTGTCACCACTGTGACTGATTTTGTGCTCATCAGAAGGTAGCTTGCTTGTGAGGAGGAGACCATTAGCTAACGTCTAGAGGCTGGACCACAAAGCAGCTTAGCCAAGAATGTTAGAGGCATGCAAAAGCTTAATAGCTCAGTTGTTTCCTGTATGCTTCTGCATGAATTAACTGTGTAACAAAGTAGTTTTGGACATTAGAAGCTTTCTGCCACTTCAAGCACAACTGCACACCTGTAATTAAGAATGGCAATGATACCACAGGACAGAATCAGAATAGAATCACAGAATGTATCTGGTTGGAAGAGAACTCGAAGATCAACCAGTCCAACCCTTGACCCAGCACTGGAGGTTCAAAGCTAAACCATGCCAGATCCATACGCCGCTTGAACACCCCTAGGGATGGTGACATCACCACTGCCCTGGGCAGACCATTCTAATGTTTGAGAACCCTTTCAGTAAAGAAATATTTCCTAATATCCAGCCTGAACCTCCCCTGGTGCAGCTTGAAACCATTTCCTCTAGTCCCATTGCCTGCCACCAAGGAGAAGAGGCTGCTCTCTCCTTATTCCAACCTCCTTTCAGGTAGTTGTAGAATGTGATGAGGTCTTCCCTCAGCCTCCTCTTCTCCAGACTGAACAACCACAGCTCCCTCAGACACTCCTCACAGCCCATGTGCTCCAGGCCCTTCACAAGCCTCATTAGAATCATAAAATCATAGAATGGTTTAGGTTGGAAGAGACCTCAAAGATCATCCAGTTCCAACCCCCCGCCATAGGCAGGGACACCTCCCACTAGATCAGGATGCTCAAGACCTCATCCAGCCTGGCCTTGAACACCTCCAGGGAGGTGCTCCTCTCTGGACACAATTCAGCACCTCAATGTCCTTCTTGCATTGAGGGGCCCAGAAGTGAATGCAGTTTTTGAGGTGTGGCCTCGACAGTGCTGAGTACAGGGGGATGATCACCTCCCTGTTCCTGCTGGCCACTGTGTTTCTACAACAAGCCAGGATGCCATTGGCTTTCTTGGCCACCTGGGCACACTGCTGACCCCCAGGTGCCTCTCCAAGCTGCAGGTTTCCAACCACACATCCCCAGTTCTGTCCTTCCTAGAGATAGCCTTTATATTTTATTAGATGAATCCTATGGCCATTAACCTCTGGAAAATTTGATGCTACTAATTAAAGCAAATAGATATATATTTATGTAAGTATTATATCTGTATTATCTGTATATATTTCCTTATATGCATACATTATATATGTATGCATAATCCCTGTGTTATTTACCAAGCTTTAGGGCGGGGGGGGCGTATTTTCTTATTCCACTCTAAATTCCTGATTCACAGGAATTCACCACTAAAGCTGAGATGCAGAGAAGCTGACTTGGCCCAAGGTCACACAGAAAGAGAAAAGTAGTGCAGAACACATAAGCATAGTTTTTATTTAAGCCTGAGATCCTACTATCTTCAAGGACAAAGAAGTGTTCATTACTACAAAACCACCTTAAAAACTTTGTACCTCCAGTATGATAAATCAGTGCAGCAGAATATTTGTCTTCAAAAGATGACTTTGCAGACTAAACAGGCTGCACAGATTTTATGTAACTCTTCTGTTTGTTTTAGTTTTTCCATGCATTTAGAATCTTAGAATCATAGAAGCAGTCAGGGTTGGAAGGGACCACAAGGATCAGCTAGTTCCACACCCCTGCCATGGGCAGGAACACCCTACCCTACATCAGGCTGACCACAGCCTCATCCAGCCTGGCCTTAAACACCTCCAGGGAAGTGGCCCCAACCACCTCCCTGGGCAACCCATTCCAGGCTCTCACCACTCTCATGCTGAACAACTTCCTCCTCACATCCAATCTGAATCTCCCCAGCTCCAGTTTTGCTCCATTCCCCCTAGTCCTGTCACTCCCTGATAGCCTAAGAAGTCCCTCCACAGCTTTTCTGTAGGACCCCTTCAGATTCTGGAAGGCCACAACAAGGTCACCTCAGAGCCTCCTCTTCTCCAAACTGGAGAGCCCCAACTCTATCATTCTGTCCTCATAGCAGAAGTGCTGCAGTCCTCTCATCATCCTCATGGCCCTTCTCTGGACACACTCCAGCATGTCCACATCCCTCTTGTAATAGGGGCTCCAGAACTGGATGCAGTATTCCAGGTGGGGTCTCACCAGGGTAGAGTAGAGGGGGAGAATCACCTCTCTCGCTCTGCTGTCCACACTTCTCCTGATGCAGCCCAGGCTCTGGTTGGCTTTCTGGGCTACAAGTGCACACTGCTGGCTCATGTTGAGCTTCTCGTCCACCAGCACCCCCAAGTCCCTCTCCTCAGGGCTGCTCTCCAGCCAGTCACTGCCCAGCCTGGATTTGTGCTTGGGATTGCCTCGACCAAGCTGCAGGACCTTGCACTTGGCCTTGTTGAACCTCATGATGTTGGCTTGTGCCCCCCTCTCCAGCCTGTCCAGGTCCCTCTGGATGCCATCCCTGTCCTCCAGCCTGTCTGCTCTACCACACAGCTTGGTGTCATCAGCAGAGTTGCTGAGGGTGCACTTTGGGATGGCTTTCCTGGAAACAAGATATGCTTAAAGGATAAAAAGAAACATGTCCATCGAGAGAGAGATGACTCTGCCACTCTGCTCTGGTGAGACCTCACCTGGTGGACTGCATCCAGCTCTGGTGTCCTCAACACAAGAAGGACACGAACCTGATGGAGCAGGTCCAGAGAAGGGCCACAAAAATGACCAAGGTGCTCTGCTACAAGGTACAGGCTGAGGCAGCTGGTACAGCTCTGCTAGAATACCTCAACTATGAGGACAGGCTGAGGGAGCTGGGGATTTTTCAGCCTGGAGAAGACTCCAGGGAGACCCAACAGCAAGCTTCCAGTACCTGAAGGGGGCCTACAAGAAGGCTGGAGAGAGGCTGTTTACAAAGGCCTGTGATGATAGGATGAGGGCAATGCTTTGAAATTAGAGTAGATTTATGTTGGATATTAGGAACAAGTTCTTTACCATGCGGGTGGTGAAACACTGGGACAGGTTGCCCAGAGAGGTAGTTGAGGCTCCACCCCTGTAGATCTTTAAGGTGAAGTTAGACAGGGGCCTGATCTAGTCGAGGATGTCCCTGCTGACTGCAGAGGGGTTGGATTAGATGATCTTTGGAGGTCCCTTCCAACTTAAACTATTCCATCATTCTATGATGAATTTTTTTGCTTGTGAGCTTTAGAGGACATATGACCTTACTCACAGTTTTGGCCAAAATACTGCCTCAGTGGGTAGTGAGTATAATTGTTGCCTGCTGCAATGGCTGCTGCTGACTTTTCTCTGGGCAGATTAGTGTAGAATAAAGACACTTCTTTTCCAAATGCCCTGTGAAAGTGTGGTCTGACATCCACAAGAGAGAGAGGGAAAAAAAAATCACTCTGTGCCATACTGTAGTCTCACCTACTTTCATGATCTGACTGAGACATGACTCAGGGTAGACCCTGCCCAAGTGACAGCTGTGAACTAAGTTTCTCTATATTGCTGTAACTATTTCATTTGGGGTCTGTCCTGCACACCTTCTGGCAACGGAGCTCTGGCAGACAGGCTGCTCATAATTAGCATCTCAGAATGGAAGGCTTATGGTATCTTTCCAAGCCTTCTCAAGGAAGTCAAAACATTTTATGCCTGCCACCACCATTTTGTGTTTCTAGGGAAAGCAGATCTCAAAACTGCCGGTGAGAAATCTGTAACTGCTGTGTGTACCACTTGGAAATGGAGAGTTCTTGGCAGCTCTGGTTTACAGAAAAGCTATTTCTGTTGCCAGTTGCCCTGGAAACTGTTACAAATTCACAGAAGATTATTAAAGGGAGCTGAGAATGAGGAGTTAGCTACATGATGCTTCTTTGGTGCTTTTCTGCAAGTACTTAGCAGAGTTTGTAATTATTTAAGGAATGGATTTCTCCCATGACCCATCCAACCCATTACCTTTAGATACCACAAAACATGTCATAGCTCTTGTACATGTCTATCTAACAGCTGAGTGGAGTACGTACCTCATAGAATCACAAAATCACAGAATATTCAGGTTGGAAAACACCCTCAGGATCATCAAGTCCAACCACTAACTCTACTCTACAAGGTTCACCTTAAATCATATGCCCAAGCACCACATCCAAATGACTTTTAAACACATCCAGGGCTGGTGACTCCATCACCTCCCTGGGCATCCCATTCCAATGCCTGACCACTCTTTCTGTCAATTTTTCCCCCCAGTATCCAGCTTAAACCTACCCAGTCGCACCTCGAGGCCATTCCCTTGTTTTCTATCGCTAATTACCTCTGAGAAGAGACCAGCACCAACCTCTCCAGAACATCCTTTCAGGTAGTTGTAGAGAGCACTGAGGTCTTCCCTCAGCCTTCTCTTTCTCAAACTCACCATCCCCAGCTTCCTCAGTAAGATTTATTCTCTAGGCCCTTCACAAGCTTTGTTGTCCTCCTCTTTAGTCACTCCAGCACCTCCATATTCTTCTTGCAACAAGCTGCCCAAAACTGAACACAATACTCAAGGTGTGGCCTCACCAGAGCTGAGTACAAGGGGACAATCACTTCCCTGCTCCTGCTTGCCACAGCATTTCTAATCCAAGCCAGGATGCCATTGGCCACCTGGGCACAGTGCTTGGCAATATTGAGTTGTTTGTCTATTACAACCCTCAGGTCCCTTTCTGCCAGACAGCTTTCCAGCTACACTGTCCAAGCCTGTAGTGTTGCTTGGGGTTGTTGTGGTCCAAGTGCAGGACCTGACATTTGGACTTATTAAAGCTCATCCCATTACCACTGGCCCATGGATCCAATCTATCTAAGTCCCTCTGTAGAGCCTCCCTAATTTTAGGCACACTGTGCAGACAGTGAAATAAATGCAAATGATTTTGATGTCAGGCATGAGTTTCCATCACTGCATGTCATGCAAAAATTGCACTTTGAGGATGATTTCTTCTAAATGCGATGGAAGAAACTGTTTTGAAGTAGTAGATGCCCACATGGTGATACAATGACTACCCTGAATCTGTGATGACTAATTAGCACAATTGCACTTTTGATAATCCCATTGTATGCTCCAACATGGCGAGGCTCACTCTGAGGGAAAGCAAATGAAACAGTGATTATTTCAGCTGGCTTTGGTGTAATTATTCTGTGGCTTGCTGCTGTTGGTGCACACGGAGAAAGACAGATCTTTGTATTCTTGTTTGACTGAAAGCAACTACTTAGCACATAAAAATTTAATGTAAAATTGCATTCTACAAAAGACAGTATTTGTACTTTCAGGTTTGGTTTAGCTTGGCAACCTGTTCCTGTGTTCCATCACCCTCATGGTAGAATCATAGAATCATAGAATGGTTTAGGTTGGAAGGGACCTCAAAGATCATCCAGTTCCAACCCCCTGCCATAGGCAGGGACACCTCCCACTAGATCAGGTCACTCAAGACCTCATCCAGCCTGGCCTTGAACACCTCCAGGGAGGGAGCAGCCACTACCTCCCTGGGCAACCTGTGCCAGTGTCTCACCTCCCTCACTGGAAAAAAACTTCCTCTTAACATCCCGTTCAAATCTCCCCTCTGCCAATTTGAACCCATTCCCCCTCATCCTGTCATTACAAGACCTTGTGAACAGTCCCTCCCCAGCATTCCTGTAGGCCCCCTTCAGATACTGGTAGGCTGCTATAAGGTCTCCTGGAAGCCTTCTCTTCTCCAGGCTGAAAAGTCCCAACTCTCTCAGCTTGTCCTCATAGCAAATGTGCTCCAGCCCTCTGATCATCTTCATGGCCCTCCCCTGGACGGTAAAACAATTGTTTCTAACATCCAATCTAAACCTGCTCTTCTCTAGTTTGAAGCCATTGCCCCTTGTCCCATCACTGCAGGCCTTTGTTAACAGCCTTTCTCCATCCTTCTTCTAGGCCTCCTTCATAGAATCATAGAGTCATAGAATGGTTTAGGTTGGAAAGGACCTGAAAGATCATCCAGTTCCAAGCCCCTGCCATAGGCAGGGACACCTCCCACTAGATCAGGACGCTCAAGACCTCATCCAGCCTGGCCTTAAACACATCCAGGGAGGGAGCAGACACAACCTCCCTGGGCAACCTGTTCCAGTGTGTCGCCACCCTCACTGTGAAGAACTTCCTCCTAACATCCCATTTAAATCTCCCCTCTGCCAGTTTGAACCCATTACCCCTCGTCCTGTCTTTACAAGACCTAGGACAAGGGATCTGCACTTCAGGTCTGCCTGGAGGAAGAACCACGCCTGATTTTTCAGTGCTGCAACATTTACGAAAGCTAGAAAGGTAAATAACTTCACACTTGACATTTCAGGCCCCTGATAATAAATTACTCCCTAGAGATGCACAGGGAGTGGGAGGGGGGGGGGTTGAGATAACATTTGTTGCTGGGATATTATTTGTTTTAAATTTTATAGCGTGAGGTTGCCAAGCAAACCCTTAAAAAGGGCATTGATAAAGTGGAGTCGCTTTTTCTTTCGGCAGTGAGAAAACAAAGCCTCTGTGGCATTCAGCAGCACGGTTTTTCTCAGGCCAAAGCTATCTCTCCAAAATCCTTTCAATACTCAAAAAGCCAATCTCTCCCCTCTCCATTAGAAATATCTGACAAAGTGTATAAAAATGCTACAGCTTAGTGAGTGGCTAAGAACTCTTCTGAACTTCTCCGAGGACTTAACTCTGGGTTTGCCACTTGTGCAAGCAGAAGATTTGTTCACTTTCTCACAGAATGCCGCAGTGCCAAACACTGGTTTTGATCTGAGTGGCACATTCAGAGATTAGCTGAGAATTTGCCCTTTCATGTTTACTTTGCCTTTTTTTTCCTTTTTTTTTTTTTTTTTCCTGTCCTTTTTTTTTTTTTTTTTTTTTTTCTATTCTTATTGATTAGGAGGCTGCTGAACATACAAACCTCAGCACGGCATGGAAAGAGAAAGGGAGGCAAAACAGTTCACATCCCCACAATTCACCACAGCAGAAAATTCATCCTGGGAATCCCAGTCTTCTCCCATTCTCTCTTCCAATTAAAGAAGGAACCCTTTCCCTTTTTGAAGAAATCAACCTACAGGGCTCATGAGATGACATTTTTATTTTCCAACCACCTTCATGCTGCAAACATTCCAAAGGTTACCACACAATGGAAGAAAAGGTTATGTGAGAAAAAGGAGCCTTGCGTGGAAAAAGCACGGGAGTTCTAGCTTCAAGACTGGCACAGATTTATTTGGCGTCCACTGGCACCCTACTCATTTGTAACAGCACCCAAATCCCAGATAAAATTACTGCCAATATTTCTGCTTTGATGGCCTTTGCANGGGGGGGGGGCAGGTAACTGCTTAAACCACTACAGTTCTGCTTCCCGTAAGACTCATTACAGAATTAAAGGCAATGCACAGGAGTGGAGGTGAGTTCACAAGTTCACAACTCCAGCTAGGAAAAAAACTTAGACTGCATTTTAAAAGATGCTCTGCATTTAATCATTCTCTTTTGTTTTAGACTATTCAATAATACCTTTGTTAAGTGACTACATTCACACCACAAATACCATTAATGAAAATAGAGTATTCTTTGCTGTTCTCAGATGTAAGATCACAAAATCTGGGGGTGGGGTGGCTGACAGCCCATCAGGCTGTGCTGCCATCCAACAAGATCTGGACAGGCTGGAGAGCTGGGTGAAGGCAAACCTTATGAAGGTCAATAAGGGTAAGTGAAGTGGGCTGCATCTGGGGAGGAATAACAATAGGCTCCAGGCTGGGGGCTGCCCTGCTGGGAAGCAGCTCTATCAAGAAAGACCTTGGAGTCCTGGTGGACAGCAAGTTCTGCTGTGCTGGTTTCAACTGATTGGAGAATTTGAGTGAGGAATTAGACTATTGGCTGAGAAATGAAAATACATGGTGTCACTTCACTCACAGCTTTACTGAGAAAGAAAAAAAAATGTTATAAGAGCTGTAGCCCAAATATAGGTAAGTCAGATGGTTTCAGACCGCTCTGGGACTGCGGCTGCTTCTCTTGCATGGTTCCTTTGTCTCTGCCTCATTGTAGCTGATTTTCAATAATTCCACTAACTTCTTTTCTACTGCTAACCCTCTGGCCAATCTACCTCCGCCTGTCTGCTTCATCAACAGGTGGTGAGATAAGATTGGGGAAGCGGAGAAAGGTGGTAGGGGTGGTTAGAAACCCCTCTTAGGGATTTGGATCTCTGGGAGAGCTGTGGTGTTTCTGTATTACTTTTTCACTGTATATATCTGTAAATATCTGTTATATTTTGTAAATATCTGCTTGCATATTGTGCAAAGCTGTAAATATAAAGCTTCATTTATCAACTTCCAGCATTCTGAGTCCTAGCCAGGGTTTATAAAAAGGTGTGGGGGGGAGGTAACTGTTCAAACCACCACAATGTGCCAGCAATGTGCCCTTGTGGCCAAGAGAGCCAATGGCATCCTGGGGTGCATCAGGAAAAGTGTGGCCAGCAAGTCTAGGGAGGTTCTTCTCTCCCTCTACTCTACCCTGCCGAGACCAGACCTGCAATACTGTGTCCCGTTTTAGGCTCCCCAGTTCAAGAGAGACTGGGACCCGCTGGAAAGCCATGGAAGTGAGTGGAGAGCCATGAGGATGACTGGGGGACTTGAGCATCTCCCCTGCAAAGACAGACAGAGAGACCTGGGGCTGTTTAGTTTGGAGAAGACAGAGAGTGTGGGTGTCAAGTGGATGGGGACAATCTCTTTTCAGTGGTACACAGTAATAACACAATGAACAATGGAGATGCAAACTTGCACATAGGCTTCACCTCAACATGAGGAGAAACTTCTTTACAGGGAGGGTGACAGAGCACTGGAACAGGCTGTCCAGAGTTCGTGGAGGCTCCTTCTCTGAAGACTTTCCAAACCTGCCTGGATGCATTCCTGTGCAGCCTGCCATAGGTGGTCCTGCTTTGGCAGAGAGGTTGGACTCAATCTCTGGAGGTCCCTCCCAGCCTCTTAAGTTCTGTGATTCTGTGACCTATAGAGTGGTGTCAGCTTTGGAGGAGGAAAGCTAAAATCTATCCTAAAAGATGACTAAAACTAGAAAAACCTACGTGAAAACGAAAAAAACACCCCACTCCACCACCCCCAAAAATAAAACAAATAAACCCAACCAAAACAAAACAAACCCAAACCCCCAAAACCAACACTGAAAAGCAATAGAAACAAAACTGAATTATCTTTTTTTTGGCATGATTCCTAAAGGCCCCAATAAGACACCAGGAAAACACTTGGTAAGACACTTGGAAAAGACCTCTACTATGAGGATAGGCAGAGAGATCTGGGATTGTTCAGCCTAGAGAAGAGAAGACTGGGGAGACAGAGCTGTCTTCCAATACCTCAGGGGATCCTCCTACAGGAGGGCTGGAGAGGAATCTTTCATCAGGTTGGCTAGCCATAGGACAAGGGGGAATGGTTTTAGATAAGGCAGAGGAGGTCCAGACTGGATCTTAGGAAGAAGTTCTTCACTGGAATTGGTTGCCCAGAGAGGTTATGGCTGCTTTCCCTCTGAGAGTTTTCAAGTCCAGGCTGGATGAGGCCTTGAGCAGCCAAGTCTAGCTGAGGCATCCCTGACCATGGTCGGGAGGTTGGAGTAGATGATTTCTAAGGCCCCTTCCAAACTAAGGCATTCTATGGTTCTATGAATTCATGCCTGCTTTAGAATGCAATATGTACATATATAGTTCTGTGAACGTATATGTGAGATGTGGCCTCACCAGGGAAGAGTAGAGGGGAAGGAGAACCTCTTTGGACCTACTAACCACAGCCCTTCTAATACACCACAGAACGGTGTTGGTCCTCCTGGCCACAAGGGCACACTGCTGGCTCATGATCATCCTCCCATCCACCAGGACCTCCAGGTCCTTTGCCTCTTCACTGCTCTCAAGCAGGTCAGTTCCCAGCCTATACTGATCCCTGGAATTGTTCTTTCCCAGGTGCAAGACTTTGCCCTTGTTGAATTTCACTCTGTTTCTCCCTGCCCAGCTCTCCAGCCTATGTCTCGCTGCACAGCAACACAACTGCATAATGTAATCTGAAAGTTGTCTGCAAGAACACATACTAGATGTTAAATGATTCAAAGAAATTAGAGGAAGAACAATGGCTGCTAAATATAATAGATACACCTGATGAATATAGTATATATATACCGAATGTATATCGTATACATGAGAATGCTACATGCTTGCTCTATTCTTCTATTTATTGCCAGGCATTCACCAGGAGTCTACAGTAGGAAAAAAAAAAAAAATTCATAGAATTATAGAATCAGTCAGGGTTGGAAGGGCCCACAAGGATCATCTACTTCCAACCCCCCTACCAAGCCCAGGGACACCCTACCCTAGATCAAGCTGGACAGAGCCTCATCTAGCCTGGCCTTAAACACCACCTGGGAAGTGGCCCAAACCACCTCCCTGGGCAACTCGTTCCAGAATTTGATATTTTGTGTTTGGGGTTTTGTTTTTTTTTGATGGTGATGACATTTGAAAAGCAGTTACTGTATATAAAGTCTCCTTGTTGTTAACTTTGCCTCTACACTTTCAGACACAGATGTCTATACTATACACAACCTCCCTGGGCAACCCATTCCAGTGTCTCACCACCCTTACTGTGAAGAACTTCCTCCAAACATCCTGTTTATATCTCCCCTCTGCCAATTTAAACCCATTACCCCTTATCCTGTCATTACAAGACAAGGACATCTTTGTCAGACTCAGGACAAAGTTTGGGTGAAAACAATTGAGGAAAGAGATTTATATATTGTAATTATTTAGAAAATGAATGTGACATAAGTGCTTGATAGGCTTTGCACCAAAAGCTTTAAATTACTGGAGTGAGATTAGGTGACATGAGCACAAATTGAGAATTCTAATGAGGAAATATATCATAGAATCAGTCAGGGTTGGAAGGGACCACAAGGATCATCTAGTTCCAATCCCCCTGCCATGGGCAGGTATACCCTACCCTACATCAAGCTGCACAGGGCCTCATCCAGCCTGGTCTTAAACACCTCCAGGGATGTGGCCCCAACCACCCCCCATGGGCAACCCATTCCAGGGCTTCACCACTCTGATGCTGAAGAACTTCCTCCTCACATCCAACCTGAATCTTCCTACCTCCAGCTTTGCTCCATTCCCCCTAGATGCTAGACTAGACAAGACCTTTGGTCTGAGTAGTAGTCTGTTGTTTTCTCTCTCTCTCTATTGCAGGATTTTCAGTAGTTCAGGAGTACTTCTGCCATATTGCTTAAGGACTGCAGATAAACCTTTTTGTGTCTCACAATAAATGCCAAGGGCACTTTGAATTTCCCTAAAAATTCCAAGTAGCAAACTTTATAAACCAGTATGAGTCAAACTACATAAAATTCCACTTGTTATGCTACTGGAGTCCCAAAGTCTCCTCAAAGCCCCAAAAAAACATTGGAACAGTGTTCAATTTATGTAACAATTCTGTGGAAAGCCCTTAGAAGTACTGGAGCAATTTTCTGCTTTTCCCCTACCACAGGAATGATCCACAAAACAATATAAAATCAGTTCTATATCCAGTGGATTTTCATCCAGACAAAACAAAGAACAGGAGATGTCCATAACTTGGCTCACTTTATTCTCCTTGGATGTTTATGCTATCAGCAGATATTAAGAGAGGAACAACAAATGCCCTTGTGGCCAAGGAGGGCAAAGGCATCCTGGGATGCATTAAGAAAAGCATGTCCAGCAGGTCTAGGGAGGTTCTCCTCCCTCTCTGCTCTGCCCTGGTGAAACTACACCTGGACTGCTGTGCTCAGTTTTGGGTTCCCCAGCTCAAGACAGAAAGGGATCTGCTGGAGAGAATCCAGCAGAGAGCCACAAGGATGATTGAGGTACTTGAGCATTTTAGTTTGAGTAAGAGGAGGCTAAGGGGAGACCTCATTGCTGTCTAAAACTACCTGAAGGGACATGGTGGAGAGGCTGCTGCTGGTCTCTTCTTACAGGTAACTGGAGACAGAACAAGAGGGAATGGCCTCAAGCTGAGGCTGGGTAGGTTTAGATTGGACATTAGGAATAAGATTTTCATGGACAGTGGTCAGGCACTGGAATGAGCTGCCCAGGGAGGTGGTTGAGTAACCAACCCTCGATGTGTTTAAGAGCGGTTTGGATGTGGTGCTTAGGGATATGGTTTAAAGTAAATCTTGCAAAGTAGGATTATAGGTTGGACTTGAGGATCTTTTCCAATCTGGGTGTTTCTGTGATTCTCCTATAAAGAAAGATTGAGGGGCCTGGGTCTGGAGATGAGAAGGCTGAGAAGGGATCTGATTAATGTCTATAAATATCTGAGGGGTGGGTGTCAAGATGAAGGTGATGGTCTCTTTCCAGCAGTGCCCAGTGATAGGACAAGGCACAATGCATACAAGCTAGAATATAGGAGGTTCCACCTCAACAGGGAGAGACACTTTTTAAGGTGAGGGTGATGGAACATTGGAACAGGCTCCCTCTCTGGAGACTTTCCAAATCCACCTGGATGCATTCCTGTGTGGCCTGCCCTATGGGATCCTGCTTTGCCAAGGGGGTTGGACTCAATCTCTAGAGATCCCTTTCAAGTCCTAACATTTTGTGATTCATCTGTGGAATTGCTTTAAAGTGCTCTCAGTCTCCCCCTCCTCACCCCCAGCAGTATTTTGCACAGGAAATAACAGATTTTTTTTTTTTCACAGTGGTTTTCTTTCAACGCTGAATTTTAGAATCATGAATAAGTAGATGTCATATCCAAGAAATACAGTTTTAAGCTTAAAGAAACATGCTTCAACATTAAGTAAGTTGAAACACAGCAACATCTTAATCTTCCCTAAGAAAGATAAAATAACAAAGCTTAGCTCCACTTAGTTTCAAATCCAAACACTTTCACAGCAGTTCAGTGATGATGCTGCTGCACGTCTGCAAAATAACTGAGGGCTTTTTGCTTTCAGAAAGGAAATGCTAAAATATTCAATGTTAAGATAATCCATTCCACCAGAGTGTGAGGATACTTCCTGTCTTCCAAAGGTTTTTAGACACGCTGATGTCAAGGCAACGTATTCCAGGAAATCTCAAAGCTTGAAACAAACTTCGCAGTGATAAAATGCAGTGAGTGTAGCAACTGAGTCAGGCACAGCACATGACTGGAAGTGATCTTACCTTCAAATGTCGAACATAGAAAGGGTGACTGAGGTAGGAAGGATAGAATTGGACTAGAATCTACTGGCAAACTATTAATCTACCACAGCCTTCTTAGAAAATAAATGCTGGAGACAGGGTGTCAAAGACAGTTTAATGCCAGTGTCTTACAAAACAACATTAAAAATGTTTCATTATCTCAACCTAAGCACCGATTCCATCAACGTTTTTATTGACTGATATTTACTCGTTTTGATTCCTTTCTTCTCCTGCCCTCATTTTCAAACAGGATTTAAAGAACTGCTTTTTTTTCCAGAGAATGTCAACACTGAGGTCTGTTTACAAAACATTCTTCAGACCACCCATTAGCATAGCATTTAAGTAATAATGCTGTCTGACGTGTCCCTACCCCTCTTCCTGCCAGTTTAACCACTAACAGTTGAAACAGTAATGCAATACCTTAAAAAAAAAATACTTTGCAAGACTTGCTTGTGCATTTTAAGGAAACTCCAGAAATAGCAACATCCTTCATCTTTTCCAAAAAGAATTCAAACTTTTGTGCCACTTTCTCTACTGTTCCATCTGGCCTCTTGGTTTATTACATTGTCCCCTTTTTAGAGACCACAGGTGTGATTTTTAGGAGGACAAAATATCAATCTCCTCCTGAAAACATATATACACTTCACACTGCAGCAAAATGTACATCTTCCCTTTCTTGAGAACCTCAGAGTTAGATGGCTAATGTAAAGTAGTCGTTTGTAGGCAGGTATGGAATCTTTTGTGTGCTGTACAGTATGAACATGTTTTACAGGTATCTAATCACCAAATGTCATAGTCAAAAAATACCCCTAAACATTCTGACTCTGATGTAATCTAGGCCAGATAATTAGTCTTGTGTTTGTCATGTCGCACGTAATTAATTGTGTGCTGTCACCAAAACAAGAAGTCAACCATAAGGCCTCTGCAGAAGCCCAGGCCACCGTTTACCCAGGTCTGCATTTCCATCTACTGATCCCACCTGAATTTGGCAGCTTGTCCTTTCTTTACGTTGGGCACTCCAGTATTTGAGCAGTATGTGAACAGCACAAAAGCAGGGGGGATGAATATGAACTGATACCAACATTTACAAATGT
Source organism: Psilopogon haemacephalus (assembly GCA_013396835.1). Lineage (NCBI taxonomy): Eukaryota > Metazoa > Chordata > Aves > Piciformes > Megalaimidae > Psilopogon > Psilopogon haemacephalus. The sequence goes on along the minus strand of VWZI01018588.1, from coordinate 303,772 downwards.
GTATCTTTGATAATGTATTGACAGTCCTATCACGTAAGGCACATCAACAAGTAAACTGTCCTGCAACTAAAATGGATGTATTACCTTAAGCAACCTGATTGAAAGGCAAAGAAGGTTCAACAATTCATGTTGTCAGCATGGCAATAGAACTTGATTGAGGGAGATATATTTTGCCTCCTCAGTGGTTAAAAAAAAAGAAAAAAAATCTGTCCTATGTGATAAAGATGATTGTGTAAATGATTGTATCAATCATTTATTGATCGCTCTCGTAAAAGCTTCCCAAATCTAGGAAAAACAGTATAGGAAAGATATTGAGCTCCTGGAGTGTGTCCAGAGAAGAGAAGTGAGGCTGGTGAGGGGTTTGGAAGTCATGTTGTACAAAGAATGGCTGAGGGAGTTGAGGTTGTTTAGTCTGGAGAAGAGAAGGCTAAGGGGAGATCTTGCTGCTCTCTACAACTACCTGAAAGGAGATTGTAATGAGGCTGGTGCTGCTCTCCTCTTCCAAGCAACTAGCAATAGGATGAGAGGAAATGGGTTTAAGTAGTGCCAGGGTGGTTTAGATTCAATATCAGGAAACTTTCTTTAGTGAGAGAGTGCTAAGGTGTTAGAACAGGCTGCCCAAGGAGAAGGTGGAGTCTCCATCTCTGAAGATGTTCAAGAAGCTGTAGATCTGGTGCTTCAGGATATGGTTTAGTGGTCATGATAGCTGGGTTACAGTTCAACCCAATGATCTTAAAGGCCTTTTCCAGCCTTAGTGATTCCAGGATTTTCTTCATTCTTTTTCAAGCATTTGGCACTTGTAAGTATATGCATCGTAGAACCTTTTGACTACATTAAAATTTCTATGTAATAAAAATCTATTTGCCATAGTTCCAAAGTTTCCTGAATAGCCTTAAAATGCATCTCCAGTAGTCTATGCTACTTCAGTGTTAAATAGTGAGGTAGCACATTGTTCCAAAATTGTTCTGAATTATGTAAACCATTTGCCACACGCTGCTTGGACTTTGGTTTTTGTTTAGAGCTGTTTGCTAAAGCAGCACTTTCTGGTTTCTCTGGCTTCCTGCTTTTGCCTTTCTTTTGTTGAAGCTTATTATTATACATTTTTCTTTTATCTTTGGCTTTTTCCTCTTCCTCTCCTTCTTCCTCCTCTCTCTCATCCTCTTCTTTCTCCTCTTCCCTTCCTTGTTCTTCCTCTTCCCCTCTGTCTTCCTCCTCTTCCTCTTTCCCTCCTTCTTCTTCCTCTTCCCCTCCTTCTTCCTCCTCTTCCCCTCCTTCTTCCTCCTCTTCCCCTCCTTCTTCCTCCTCTTCCCCTCCTTCTTCCTCCTCTTCCTCTTTTCCTCCTTCTTCCTCCTCTTCCTCTCCTCCTCCTTCTTCCTCCTCTTCCTCTTTCCCTTGTTCCTCCTCTTCCTCTCCTCCTCCTTCTTCCTCTTCCTCTCCTCCTCCTTCTTCTTCCTCTTCCTCTCTTCCTCCTTCTTCCTCCTCTTCTTCTTCCCCTCCTTCCTCCTTTCTCTCCTGCTCTTCCTCCTCTTCTCCCACATCCCCTTCCTCCTCTTCTTCCACACCCCCTTCTTCCTCTTCTTCCACATCCCCTTCTTCCTCTTCTTCCACATACCCTTCTTCCTCTTCTTCCACATCCCCTTCCTCCTCTTCTGCTGCATCCCCTTCCTCCTCTTCTCCCACATCCCCTTCCTCCTCTTCTCCCACAACCCCTTCCTCCTCCTCTCCCTCCCCCTCTACCTCTTCTTGTTCCTCCTCTTCTCCTTTTTCTTCTCCCTCTTCCCCTTCTTCTTCCTCTTCTCCTCCCCCTTCTTCCTTTTCAATACTTTCATCTCCTTCCTTCCCTACTCGCTCACGTTCTTCCATGCCTTCTCCCTCTTCCTCATCTTGTTCCACTTCCTCTTCATTTCCCCAGTCCTTGTCTTCCTTTTTTCCATCTTTTTCCCCCTTTTCCCCTTCTACTTTTGCCTCTGATCCTTCCTCTTCCTCATCTCTTTCCTCTTCCACTTCAGCCGCCTCCTCTTCTCCTTCTTTTTCCACTTCACTCTTTCCTGCTTCCTTAGTCTTCCTATTTAAATCTTGCTCTTCCTGTTCTTCCGATACCTCTTCTTCCTTCTCTGCCAATGATTCTTCAAACTCATCCTCTTCACCCTCTTTATCTTTTTTATTGTCCCTTACTTTGCTTTCTTCATTTTCATCTTCTCCTTCCTCTTCTGCCTCTCCCTCTTTTCCTTCTTCCTCCCCCACTCTACCTTCACTTTCTTCACTCTCATCTCTTCCTTCACTTTTAACTGGTTCCTCATTTTCTTTTTCAGTGTCTTCCTCTTTTGCATACTCTTCCTCTTCCTCCATATTCTCTTTTTCTTCCTCTGTCAACCTGTTTTCCTCATCCTCTTGTTCTTTGCCACCTTCCTGATTAATCTTCTCAGTTTCTTCTGTACCCTCATTCTCACTCTCTCTTTCAGCCTGTGATTCCTCCCTTCCATTATCTTCTTCATTATCTTTTCCCTCTTCCTCTTCATCTCTTTCTACTGAAACTTCATCTCTATCACTGTTAACCTCACTCTGTTCTTCTTCCTCCCCTAGTTCATGTACACTGTCAACTGTTTCATCTGGTTTTTCTTTTTCACTATTTTCACTGCTTTCATTCTTGTGCTCTTGATTAGATTCCTCCTCATTTTGAATTTCTAAGTGCCCATCATTATCAGATTTAGCTTCAGAGTTTGTTTCTTCCTCATTCAAGCTCTTTACAATAGTCTTTTCTACATATTCTTTCTCATTGCTTGCAGCTGGAATCTCCTCAACCTCACTGTCTTCTTTTTCTAAGTCCATGTCTTTCACTTTTTCTACTGTTTTCATTGCCTTGTGGACCTCTCTGCCTTCATAGTAGTCCTCTTCTTTTACCCTGCTCTTAAGTATGTGTTTTGCAAGATCACTGATGCTTTCCTCACTTGAAAATGATGACATAGTTATAGCTATTTGTTTCAAAACGTGATCCTTTTTTTTCAGTCCCTTCTGCTCTTCACTTCCTTCTCCTCTGGCATGTTTATCAGACTTTTCCACAAGATTCTCTTTTTCACTTTGACTTTCTACGGCTTCTTGCTCTTGCTTTTTAACAGGATTGTCTTTTTGCACTATTAATGAATCAGTCTGGGGCTGATCCCTGGATTCAGAAGGGAGTACATTTATTTTGAGAGATTGCTTAGGTTTAACAGCTTTTGACTTTTTACCAGAAGAATTTGGTTTTGCAATCAATATTTGTTTTTCAGTGGGAGGATTATAAGTTGCAGCCTCTCTGAAAAATTCAGCATTTTCCACATATTCTGTTTCCCTTTTCCCTAACCTGTGTTTCTCCCTCATAATTTGCTGAACACCATTTTTCAACCTACTAACCCTTTGACTATGCTCAGGTGTCCCTTTCACTGTGTTTTTTTTGGCCTCAGGCTTCCCTACAAAGGCACTGCTGTTTCCTAAACCTTGTCCCAGTGACTCTGAAAGTGAAGGCTGCTTCTGTAAAGAGACAGAGTCTAACTTTGAGCCCTCCTTCAATAAATACGAATCTTTGGTTTTCAGCCCACCCTTACCATCTCTTTTCAGTTTCACATTTTTATTGTTCTTCTATTCCACATGAGAAGCAGAAAATTAAAAAGAAAGAAGGAAAGCATTAAGGACAAATGACAGCAAAAAAAAAAAAGCTTACAAAAACATATGAATAAGAGAAGAAACTATGTGTGCAAGGGGACTAAAAAGACAGTCTAAAAGGTAGAGTATTTCACACAAAATTAACTTTCTAGTGTATGCATTAGAAGAATGTAACAGCCTGTTGATGGTAAATGTACTACTACACCTTTTACACCATCCAAGCACTCAAAAGTGAACGCAGGAAGAAATTGTGCAGCCAGTACCATGTCCCATAAGCTACAGCACATGAGGCTGTATGTAAGAACAGTTCTCTTGCACCTTCCTCCACCTTCCCTTTTGGAAAAGCTTCTGATGCAGAAGTTTGAAAATCCATTCACTGCATCAGAAGTCTGAAGGTCTGTTGTCTTTCTGCTTTTAAATTTTACATATTTTCTAGAGTGTTTTTTAAAAATCTAAAATAAAATTTTAATGAAGCGTGCCCAACTGCTCAAATATGAGGAATCACTTTAGGAGTGAAACAGATAATACAAAAGCATTTTAGTTTCAGAATTAAACCCAGTATTGTTGCTCCTTTCAATATTCCCCACAGTTATTATCTGTAAATTAACCCTTTTCTTACACTGTGTCCCAAAAGTCAATCAAACTGGTTTAATATCAACAGATCAATAGAGATGTATAATAGCAGCTTAACTTCCAAAGTGTATCTGATAGTCTCTTGCTTCTCACACTGGTGTAGTATTACATACTCACTTCTCAAACTACACTGAGTAGGAGGAGTTCATTATGCCTGCACAAATTCTCTCTAACTTCAGTCAGCTGCTTAGAATTTTAGCATGTGGATAGTCATGGAATTAGCAAAAAGAGGCCTAGAAAATTTACCAGGCTTTCTTAAAACTCAAAGCAAAACAATACAGCACAAGGATACTATAAGAAAGATACTTTTAAAGACCAGTGTAAGTGATATACAGATAGGTGTATGATTAGTTATGGTACCTTTTGTTTTTGAAGTGGTGATAACGTTAAGGACTGGTCACAGGGATTCAGTTTCATTGCATGTGTCTGCAAAAAATAAGATCTCTATGTTAAAAATGTGTATTGTCTAACAGGGAAAGCAGCAGCAAAGCCTAGTTCTACTAAAGACCCCTATTATATGAACAGGCTCTGGAATAGGATGCCCAGGGAGGTTGTGGATGCCTCCTCCCTAGGGGTGTTCAAGGTCAGGTTGGATAAGGCCTTGAGTAGCCAAGTGTAGTTGAGAGGTGTCCCTGCTCATGGTGGGGAGGCTGAAGAAGATGACCTCTAAGGTTCTGTGTTGGTTTGAACTAACTGGAGGATCTGCATTAGAAATTAGAGTATAGGCTGAGAGAGGAAAGCACTGACAATGCTACTTCCCTCAGAGCTTTACTGAGAAAGAAAAAAAAAATGTTTTCAGAGTTGTAACCCAAATATAGACAAGTCGGATGGTTTCAGACCTCTCTGGGCTGTGGCTGGCTCCTTGCATGGCTCTTTCTCCCTGCCTTTTGTAGCTGATTCTGAGTAATTCCACTAACTTCTTTTCCTACTGCTAACCCCCTGGCTGATCTACCTTCGCCTATCTGCTGCATTAACAGATGGTGAGATAAGATTGGGGAAGGAGGGAAAGGTGGTAGGAGTGGTTGGTGCCCCCTCTTAGGGATTTGGATCTCTGGGAGAGGTGTGGTATTACCTTTTTCTGTAAATATATATATGTATATATCTGTAAATATCTGCTTGTATATTGTGCGTATCTGTAAATATAAAGCTTCATTTATCAACTTCCAGCCAACTGAGCTCTAGCTCTGGATGATCTCAGAGGTCTTTTCCAGCCTCAATGATTCTGTGATTCTGTGAAATGAAACACCTATGCTGCAAGGGGCTTACAGGAGGGCTGGGGAGGGACTATTCACAAGGTCTTGTTATGACAGGACAAGGGATAATGGGTTTAAAGTGGCAAAGGGGAGATTTAAACGGGATGCTAGGAGGAAGTTCTTTACAGTGAGGGTGGTGAGACACTGGCACAATCTCCCAAGTTGCCCAGGGAGGTTGTGGCTGCTCCCTCCCTGGAGGTGTTCAAAGCCAGGTTGGACGAGGCCTTGAGCGACCTGTTCTAGTGGGTGAGAGGTATCCCTGCCTATGGCATGGGGTTGGAACTGGATGATCTTTGAGGTCCCTTCCAACCTAAACCATTCTATGATTCTAAAGCATGGGGAGGAGATGCACTACTTGAACTGCTTCAATCTTTGTTACTTGGAAATGTTACTTACAAATGTTTGTTACTTGGGAATGAAATGCATGCCCCTTTAACAGCACACCAGTACTTCTTGTTGCCATACATGACATTCTGAGCTAGCCATTTCTGCACTAGAACCTGAAACGTGCTGTGTTCTGCATAAACAACAGAACCACAGATTCATTAGTAGAAGGCATTACCATATTTAGGATGTCAGTTGTATCTCCAAGGTGTCTGTCATTATTTTCATTATCTGAATCTTCATCTGCAGAGCCTCTGCCAGGTTCATCTTTGTGATGATTCCTTTCTTCAAGGAAAAATGGGGGGAAGCAAACAAATACCTTCATTAAGATATAGCAACCAGAACACCCCACTCTTGTAAAACAGAGATGATGTCTGTTTTACTCAGCTCAGGCTGAAGCTCCTAGATTGTAATCACTTGTTTCCCAGGCCTAAGACACAGCAGAAACACTCCCAATTCCATTTTTGTCAGTATTAATGTTAGTGGTAGCTCAGCATCGTTGTTATCCAGGCTTCTGCATTAGCTTGAGTATTGCAAATCCTTTATATTTTAGATAACAGAGAGTAAAGACTACTTTTGCATTGCCAGGTCAAGAAAACAGATCCTGTAAGAATTAATAGTCCTTTGTTTTATTCAAGGTCTCTTTAGGATTTATATTTTTCTTTAAGATTGTCCTTTTTCTTTAATTTCTTTTTTTTTCAGTATGTGTGTGTGAAAATCTCCATTCCAAAGCAGTTATAAATCTGAAAGTATTCTTGTGAAGTCCTATTTCTACAGGTTTGATGAACCACAGGTACATCAAGTTTTTCTTTCACTCAGCCTCTAAAACTTTAAGCAAGTTTTTCAAACATGAACAGTGTGAGGCAATTTCTTGTATGGATTTCTCAGCCTTCATGTCTGAAGGAAGACCTCATTACTCTCTGTAACACCCGTAAAAGAGGTTGGAGCAAGGTTAGGGGTGGTCTCCTCTCCCTAGCACCAGGTGATGAGAGAAAATGGCCTGAAATTATGCCAGGGGAGGTTTAGATTGAATATTAGGAAAAATTTCTTCCCTGCAAGAGTAGTCAGGCATTGGAACAGGCTGCCCAGAGAGGTGGTGGAGTCACCATCCCTGGAGGTTCAAGAAACACATGGCACTTGGGGATGTGGTTTTATGGCCATGCTGGTGCTAGGTCGATGGTCGGATTTGATGAGCTTAGAGTTTTTTTCCACCCAAAACAATTCTACACTCTATGCTTCCAGAACCTCTTGAGGCAAGACTCAGCTTAAACCTTCTTTCACGCTCAAACTGAGCACCTGTTTGTGAATGGTAAGAGCCAAACTACAGAATTATCAGAAAAACAGCAGTAAGACACAGGGATACTTCACCTTTTTCATGGTCTTTGTCCTTCATGGGTTCAGCTTTAGGAAGACTTGTTGCAGAAAAACAGAAAGGGCTGGTGTTGCTAGTCACAGGCAGTGAAGAATTTAGGAACCTTTCTCCTAATGGAGGCAGTGTTTGTGCCATTCGAGTAAACTGTTCTGGTGACTTTTCCTTTAGAAGGTTGAAAAAAAAAAAAAGACATTGAGAATAAGAGCAGCAGAAGAAAATCTAACAACCTCTCATACCTAATGTGGTCTTTGCTTTTAACTGATGATACAGTGTTGGAACTTTGCATACAAACCATAAATAAAATGTCTTTAATATTTTAATGATTAGTGGAGGTTGGACTCAGTGATCTCTGGAGGTCTCTTCCAATCTCTAAGGTTCTGTGACTGATTCTGTGAGACATTTTAGGTTATTTCTCTCTGACAATCTCAGTCAGTCTTAAAATATAGATGGAGAAAGGGACATTTTATTTTTATTTAAAATTACATTAATCTCTCAAATAACATTGAGAGATTTAATTCACGACATCTGTATTTCTTTTACTAATCAAATGTATTTTTGTGGTAGAGTTACTTTTCAGACAGTGAGTCTCCTTCTCTGGAGACTCTCAAAGTTAACCTGGACCTGTTCCTGTGTGGCCTGCCCTAGGTGATCCTGGTTTGGCAGGGGGGTGGGACCTGATGGTCTCTGGAAGTCCCTTCCAACCCCTAACATTGTGTGATTCTGTGTAATTAAGTGAAATGATCCAGCTCATTGTGCTGTTCAAAGACATCACATGGGATGTGTAGCAGATATAAACGAAAATAAACTATTTAAAGTAGCTGCAAGACATTAGGATCATTGTAAGCTCACTGTGAAACCTTCTCCTTTGATATTTTATAAAAAATAAACTTGTTTCATATATACAAGGACTCAGAGGGAACAACATAAAGTATAAAGATCTGGTTCTTTTTCCAAAATATTTTCCACCAAACTGGAAAAACATGGACTTGATGGGTGGACAACTCACTGGATAAGGAATTGGCTGGATGGTCGCACGCAGAGAGTGGTGATCAACGGCACAATGTCCACCTGGAGACCAGTGACAAGTGGCGTCCCTCAAGGGTCAGTGCTGGGACCAGTGCTGTTTAACATCTTTGTCAGCGACATGGACAGAGGAATCGAGTGCACCCTCAGCAAGTTTGCAGATGACACCAAGCTGTGTGGCACAGTTGACTCGCTGGAGGGCAGGGATGCCATCCAGAGAGACCTGGACAGGCTGGAGAGGTGGGCCCAGGCTAACCTCATGAAATTTAACAAGGCCAAGTGTAAGGTCCTGCACCTGGGTCGCTGCAATCCCAAGCACAAATACAGGCTGGGTGGTGAGTGGCTGGAGAGCAGCTCTGAGGAAAAGGACCTGGGGGTCTGGGTGGATGAGAAGCTCAACATGAGCCTGCAGTGTGCACACGCGGCTCAGACAGCCAACCGTGTCCTGGGCTGCATTAAGAGAGGCATTACCAGCAGGGCAAGGGAGGTGATTCTCCCCCTTTACTCTGCTCTTGTCAGACCCCACCTAGAATACTGTGTGCAATTCTGGAGCCCCCAGCACAAGAAGGACATGGAACTGTTGGAGAGAGTTCAGAGGAGGGCCACGAAGATGATCAGAGGGCTGGAGCACCTCTGCTATGAGGACAGGCTGAGAGAGTTGGGGCTTTTCAGCCTGGAGAAGAGAAGGCTTCGGGGAGACCTTATAGCAGCCTACCAGTATCTGAGGGGGGCCTACAGGAGGGCTGGGGAGGGGCTGTTCACAAGGTCTTGTAATGACAGGACGAGGGGGAATGGGTTCAAATTGGCGGAGGGGAGATTTGAACGGGATGTTAGGAAGAAATTCTTCACAGTGAGGGTGGTGAGGCACTGGAACAGGTTGCCCAGGGAGGTTGTGTCTGCTCCCTCCCTGGATGTGTTCAAGGCCAGGCTCGATGAGGTCTTGAGCGACTTGATCTAGTGGGAGGTGTCCCTGCCTATGGTGGGGGGTTGGAACTGGATGATCTTTGAGGTCTCTTCCAACCTAGACCATTCTATGATTCTATGATTCTATGATTTCTAAGGTATTTTTTAAAATGCAAGGGAACAAGCTCTGTACTGTAGAATTTTAAAACAAACACACAGAGAGAAAATAAATTTAAAACTTTTCATAGAAATAAGCAAGTAAAATATGACCAATATTTATCTTTTACCTGCAGGAAATTGGGGACAAGAGCAGATAAGCGATGCCAATGGCATCCTGGCTTGTTTTAAAAACATTAGAATCATAGGATAGAATCATGGAATCAGTCAGGGTTGGAAGGGACCACAAGGATCATCTAGTTCCAAACCCCCTGACATGCCCAGGGACACCCTACCCTACATCAGGCTGCACAGAGCCTCATCCAGCCTGGCCTTAAACACCTCCAGGCATGTGGCCCCAACCGCCTCACTGGGCAACCAGTTCCAGGGCCTCATCACTCTCATGCTGAACAACTTCCTCCTCACGTCCAGTCTGAATCTCACCACCTCCAGCTCTGCTCCATTCCCCCTAGTCCTGTCACTCCCTGATAGCCTAAAAAGTCCCTCTCCATCTTTTCTGTAGGTCCCCTTCAGATACTGGAAGGCCACAATAAGGTCACTTGGGACCCTCCTCTTCTCCAAACTGAACAGCCCCAACTCTTTCAGTCTGTCCTCATAGCAGAGGTACTCCAGCCCCCTGATCATCCTTGTGGCCCATTGTGGCCAGCAGGAACAGAGAGGTGAGCCTTCCCCTGTACTCAGCAGTGGTGAGGCCACATCTCGAGTACTATGTTCATTTCTGGGTCTCTCACTACAAGAGGGACATTGAGGTACTGAAGTGTGTCCAAGGAAGGATAATGAGGCTTGTGAAGGGCCTGGAGTACATGCTCTGTGAGGAGCATTTGAGGGAGCTGTGGTTGTTTAGTTTGGAGAAGAGAAGGCTGAGGGGAGACCTCATTGCTCTCTACAACTACCTTGGAACAAGGAGCTTTGGCCAGCCTCTTATCCCTGGTGACAAGCACCAGGACTAGTGAAAATGGTTTCAAGTTGAGCCAGGGGAGATTCAGGATGGATATTAGGAAATAGTTCTTCACAGAGAGGGTTCTCAAACATTGGAATGGTGTGCTGAGGACAGTGGTGGAGTCATCATCCCTAGGGGTGTTCTAGCAGCCTGTAGACCTGGTGCTTGGGGACCTGGTTTAATGTTGACCCTTCAGTTCTAGGTCAAAGGTTAGACTGGGTGATCTGTGAAGTCTCTTCCCACCAGATACATTCTGTGATTCTGTGAGTCTTTCTATACACTAAAACTGAACACATACTTTAAGGAGGTACATTTATCTGCTGGACATAATGCTGTGATGTTAGCTTTGACAGGGATTTGGTTTCCTAAGAGGAAATACAGCAGCTCTAAAGAGCTCAGAATTTACCCTCTCCCGACGTCGCAATCGAGCTGATGTTAGCTGCAAGGTGTTTGTTAGTAGCGACTCTCCACTCGTTTTAGAGATGGTAGCAGTCAAATGTCTCTCACTTAAGTCTTCTAAGAGGACTTCTTCAGAGCCTTTAGGTCTTGGAGCAGCAAAAACCAGCATGTGACAACCACCACAAGCAACCTGCAGCACCAAAAAAAAAAAAGTCTGATTATTTGATTTCTAAGTATCAACACAAGGATCTTGATTGCTTTACAATCATCTCTAAGAGGCTTAGATTATATGAAAAACAAAAATCAAGTAAGAGACAGTAAATTGATGCAAATTTAGCTCCTAATGACTTTAACAAGACAGAAGTACTTAATTATGTTTAGTAATGATTAGTGATCTGTGTTCACTTCTTAAGTACAATATATATATATATTGGTATTGAACACAGGATCACAGGATATTAGGGGTTGGAAGGGAGCCAAGGAGATCATTGAGCCCAACTCCTCTGCCAGAGCAGGACCTTACAATCTAATGCAGGTCACAGAGGAATGCATCCAGGCAGGTCTTCAAAGTCTCCAGAGAAGGAGACTCCACAACCTCTCTAGGCAGCTTGCTCCAGTGCTCTGTCACTCTTACAGTAAAGAAGTTCTTCCTCTTGTTGAGGTGGAAGTTCCTGTGCTGTAGGTTTATACTCATTGCCCTTATCCTATCACAGGATAGGATACATGAGTTTCCCTCCCTCTTAACATCCAGCCCTCAGACACTTATAAGCATTGATTAAATCCCCTCTAATAAATGTTTATAGAATCATAAAATGGTTTAGGTTGGAAGAGACCTCAAAGATCATCCAGTTCCAACCCCCTGTGCCACAGGCAGGGACACCTCCCACTAGATCAGGATGCTCAAGGACTCATCCAATCTGGCCTTGAACACCTCCAGGGAGGGAGCAGCCACAACCTCCCTGGGCAACCTGNTCCTCATAGCAGAGCTGCTGGAGCCCTCTGATCATCTTCGTGGCCCTCATCTGGACCCTCTCCAGCAGTTCCATGTCCTTCCTTTTTAAATGGTTAAGTCCATCAAATTATTGATACATAAGGAAGCAAAGATACCCCCACTGATTTTCAAGGGATGTGAATCCCATTCGGGTTAGGAAAAAAAAAAAAAAAAAAAAAAAAGGCAATTCCTGAAATTTTCTTAAGATTTGAAAATATTCCACTGGACAATTAATAGTTACAATCAAAAAGATGATCCTCTGGTATTTTCAGAACAGATAGATGATCATCTTTCTGCTGCTGCCAGCTGTTGTAGTTTGAGGGACCTCAGCTTCCACTAAGAAAACTGTGGGGTCCAAGACCCATCACAGGAGATGGCTCTGGGCATCCCAGGATGTGGTAATATTATTAATCCATGCCATTTTCTGGCATCACAGCTTATTAAGCCAGTGCCTGGCAGATGTTGCTCTCTTTCCCCTCCCTGTCTCTTCTCCCTTCACCTCTTTTCTCCAGGAAGAGCTCATGTCCCTCCTTATCTCATGGGTTGTGTAGGAGATGGCTTATGGCTGGCTTGGAATTTTGAGCTGTGTCATGCAGCCTGCTGAGGCTTTGCAGACCTAAGACTGGGGTGGGGGGGAGGGAGCAGTTGTTGCCTACTCTCAGGCCTGCTGAGGGTGGAAGAGGTAGAGGATTCTAGATGGATTTAGTCCAATAGACTTGGCTTAGCTTGTGGATGCATCCATTCTACTTCATCACCTTTTGCATGTATGCACCTGTAAAGAGAATCTCTCTTTAAACTTCCCATCAGTGTGCAGTATTTTCATTCTCAGTCTCTGAAAGGAGGAGAGGCTGAGGGAGTTGGGGCTGTTTAGTCTGGAGAGGAGCAGGATCCGAGATGACCTTATTGTGACCTTTTCAGTATCTGAAGGGGACCTACAAGAAAGCTGGGGAGGGAATTTTTAGGATGTCAGGTAATGATAGGACTAAGGGGAACGGAACAAAGCTAGAAATTGGTAGATTCAGACTGGAGGTTAGGAGGAAGTTCTTCACCATGATGGTGGTGAGACCCTGGAACGAGTTGCTCAGGGCAATGGTTGAGGCCCCGTCCCTGGAAGTGTTTAAGGCCAGGCTGGATGAGGCTCTGGCCAGCCTGATCTAATGTGAGGTGTCCCTGCCCATGGCAAGGGGGTTGGAACTAGATGATGCTTGTGGTCCCTTCCAACCTTGACTGAGTCTATGATTCTAAGAGCCACTCCTGTCAACTAGTCCTGATTTGCTTGTGGCCTCAAACCACAACACCAACAAATATTTATTTTTTCTAGGCTGCCACGTGTCTATAGACTAAAACACCATAGCACAATACAACTAAATAAAACCCTAGAAAAGGGAAGTTATCCTTCCCCTGTACTCAGCACTGGTCAGGCCACATCTTGAGTACTGTGTCCAGTTCAGGGCCCCTCAATTCAAGAGAGATGTTGAGGCACTGGAACATGTCCAGAGAACAGCAATGAAGCTGGTGAGGGGCCTGGAGCACAGCCCTGTGAGGAGAGGCTGAGGGAGCTGGGGGTGTTTAGCCTGGAGAAGAGGAGGCTCAGGGCAGACCTCATTGCTGTCTACAACTACCTGAAGGGAAGTTGAGGCCAGGTGGGGGTTGGTCTCTTCTCCCAGGCAACCAGCAACAGAAGAAGGGGACACAGTCTCAAGTTATCCCAGGAGAGGTATAGGCTGGATGTTAGGAGGAAGTTCTTGACAGAGAGAGTGATTGGCATTGGAATGGGCTGCCCAGGGAGGTGGTGAAGTTGCCATCCCTGGAACTGTTCAAGAAAAGACAGGATGGGGCACTTAGTGCCATAGTCTAGTTGATTGGCTAGGGCTGGGTGGTAGGTTGGACTGGATGATCTTGGAGGTCTCTTCCATCCTGGCTTATTCTATTCTATTCTATTCTATTCTATTCTATTCTATTCTATTCTATTCTATTCTATTCTATTCTATTCTATTCTATTCTATTCTATTCTATTCTATTCCATTCCATTCCATTCCATTCCATTCCACTCTATTCTATCCTATTCTATTCTAAAAGCAGCTTATGTGTGTAGTCCAAGCCAAATAGATTCTAAACCAAATTAACAGTGTGGTAAGTAAATAAAATGGGTTTTTTTCTTTCAATTCAGGTTCTTCAATTAAATGTTACAGAACATGATAATTCAATAAGGAGATTTCAGCTCTCATTAACGATGTGTTTCATAAAAAGGCAAATACGATGATAGCTGAGAAGCATGAAAACCAAAGTTTTACCAAAAGGACTGTGAACCTCAGGAAGTTACAACACAGAGTGGGATCAAACTGATTAGTGAAATTCTCCTCTCCAAGGCCTAACTTGCCATGACGCCCATCTCCAAAAGTAAACATGAGGCCATTCTCTGTGGGAAAAAAACAAAGGAGGTGGCATTAATCACAAAGATTCAACACGAGACCAGAACAAAACCATTACAAAGTAACAGGCCACACAAGTAAGGAATATTTCTCTTCCAAAAGAAACACCTGCACAATTACTTTCACATTTTCAACAAAGGAATATGATCAAAACATGTATTTGCATGCACAGTACTGCCCAAGATATTATTCTAGAAAAAAATAAAACAACCCAAGCACAAAATAATATCATTCAAATTGTATGAAAAATAAATGCTTCTAAACAAGAATTCTTGTTAACAAGATTATGATTATGAGGTTACCAGAAGATATGTGTGGCATGGCTGTGAATCAGAAATTCCTAATATTGTCTGTGCTGGTGTGAGTCTAATTGGAATATTTTTGTGCTGGTTTGAACTAATTGGAGGATTTTAATGAGAAATCAGACTATAGGCTGAGAAAGGAAAACACTGATGCTGCTACTTCAGTCATTAGTTACTGAAAACTTTATAAAAGTTAGAATCCAAACAAAGATAAGACAGACCATTTTGAGCTGTGTTGTTTGCTGCATCTCTCTAACTCTCTTCTTGGCTGCATCTGTGTAGCTTCACTAAGTACTTTCCTGCTGCTAACCTCCCTGGCTGATCTACCCTCACTTACCTGGCACATAAGACAGAAGGTGAGATAAGACTGGGAAGTGGGAGGTAAGGTGGTAGGGTTGTTGGAAACCCCTCCTAGGGACTCTGACCTCTGGGAGGGGTGTGGTGTTTCTGTATTACCTTTTCACTGTAGATATGTGTAAATATCTGTTATATATTGTAAATATCTACTTGTATATTGTGCAAAGCTGTAAATATAAAGATTTGTTTCCTTAACTTCCAGCTGTCTGATTCTATCCTGGGCAATTTCACTGTGTGGGGGGCAGGGAACTCCCAAACCACCACAATTTTAATAAGAGAAATTAGATAATTGGTTGTGAAAAGAAAATAATGACGTCTACATAATTCATTGGTTTGCTGAGTGGGATAAAAAAACAAAACATCAACAATTTGTCCCACTCTGGTTTGTGATGCTGGACCTCTTTGCTTCCTCTTCACTCTGCTCTAATATCTCTCCATTAATTATGGCTAACTGAAAATAACATAGCTTTGGTGGTTGTTTTGTTTGTCTGTCTGGGAAAGTAGAGGGAAAGAAAGAGGGTAGCTTTGAGCTCTTCTGGGAAGCTTTATTTGTCCAGGAGGGAGTTTGGAATTCTGTATTATTTCTAATTTGTATACAATTGCAAATACTTGTAAATATATTGTGTATATATGCTTGCACATTTTGCTTTGCTGTAAATAGCAGTTTAAACTTCTCTGGTAAATTTCAACAGTGTGTGTGGGAAAGTTCCTAACCCATCAAGGTGTCATAGAATCATGGAATTGTCAGGGCTGGAAGAGACCTCAAGGGTTATCTAACTCCAACCCCCCTGTCACAGGCAAAGACACCTCACAGTAGATCAGGCTGCTCAGAGCCCCATCCAGCCCAGCCTTAAACACCTCTAGGGATGGGGCTTCTACCACCTCCCTGAATCTGGCTTTCTCACTGTGCTGGTTTGAGGCTAATTGGAGGATTTTAATGAGAAATTAGATTATAGGCTGAGAAAGGAAAACATCTGTTATGTCTCCTTCACTCATTCATTTACTGAGACGAACAGAAGTAAGAACACAAATAAAGGTAAGGCAGAGCTGCTTTGGGTTGCTCTGGCTGCTGATCTCTCTCTACTTGGCTTCTAGCTGAATCTGTGTAACCCAATCAATCAATTCCTGATTCTAACCCACCCTGGCCAATCTGTAAGACAGACACTGGGATAAGATTGGATAGTGGAGGGGAAGGTGGTAGGGTGGTTGGGAACCCCTCTTGAGGATTCTGATCTCTGGGAGGGCTGTGGTATTACCTTTTTACCGTATATATCTGTAAATATCTGTACTATGTTGTAAATATCTCCTTGTATATTGTGCAGAGCTGTAAATATAAAGCTTCATTAATTAACTTCTAGCTGGATGAGCCTAGTCTGGGTCATTTCAAAAGTGGGGGCTGGCGGGGGGGGGGGGGCAGATAACTTCCTGAATTACCACACTTACTCAACCTTTACAACTAGTAACTCTGGAATGTTTTCTCCTACTGCTCATTTTACAGAAAAAGCTTTTACAGTATAACACAGAGTCACTGGAAGTGCATTTCAGAATTCTTCACATACATACCTGCTATTACAGCAGTATGATTTTCTCCGCATGTGATGTTACATATTTTATGCCTCCTCAAGTGCTTCACAGACTTTGGTACTGGAGTCTCAAAAATAAAAGTACCATGTCCCAGCTGCCCATGTTGTCCAAGTCCAAAAGTATAGACATCTCTCTCTGAAAGTGTAGAGGCAAAGTTAACAACAAGGAGGATTTATATACAGGAACTGCTTTTCAAATGTCATCACCATCAAAAAAAAAACAAACACAAAAAATCAAATCCTGGAATGGGTTGCCCAGGGAGGTGGTTGGGGCCACTTCCCTGGAGGTGTTTAAAGCTAGGTTGGATGAGGCTCTGTCCAGTCTAATCCAGGGCAGGGTGTCTCTGCCCATGGCAGAAGGGTTTGAACTAGATGATCCTTGTGGTCCCTTCCAACCCTGACTGATTGCATGACTCTAATGTTTCATCAATTACCACATTTGCCAACTAATTGATTACATTTACCAACTAATAACAAAATGCAACAACAAATGAAATAAACACCAAAACAAACAAAAACAACAAACAAACAAACAAAAACAAACCAAGAAATTAAGGACTACAATACATACAGAAAATAAATGTCAGCGGTTCAATACATAACACATTTGTCTAACACAACTGCAGAATAATGCACTGCTCACATGTACACAAAATATCAGCTAACAGAAGTACTCATGGGAGCTTACATGCTGCAATTTAGGACCACAATGTTTACACACACATGCACTTCTAACTACACAGAATCATAGAATGGCTTAGGTTGGAAAGGACCTCAAAGATCATCTAGTTCCAATCCCTTGCCCATAAGAAGAGGTAGATCAAGGCCTCATCCAACCTGGCCTTGAACAACTCCAGGGAGGGAGCAGCCACAACCTCCCAGGGCAACACATTCCAGTATCTCACCACCCTCACTGGAAAGAATTTCCTCCTAACATCCTGTTTAAATCTCCCCTCTGCCAGTTTAAATCCACTACCCCTCATCCTATCATTACAACACCTTGTCAACAGTCCCTCCCTTCCTGTAGGGCCCTTTCAGATACTGGTAGGCTACTATAAAGTCTCCTTGAAGCCTTCTCTTCTCCAGGCTGAAGAATTCCAACTCTTGTAGCCTGTCCAGCCCTCCGATCATCTTTGTGGCCCTCCTCTGGACTCTCTCCAGCAGTTCCATGTCCTTCTTGTGTTGGGGGCTCCAGAACTGCACACAGTACTCCAGGTGGGGTCTGACAAGAGCAGAGTAAAGGGGGAGAATCATCTCCCTTGCCCTGCTGGCCACACTGCTCTTGATGCAGCCCAGCACACAGTTGCTGTCTGGGCTGCACTCACACTGCAGGCTCATGTTGAGCTTTTCATCACCTCAGTCCCCCAGGTCCTTTTCCTCAGGGCTGCTCTCAGTCATTCACCACTCAGCCTGGATTTGTGCTTGCCAACCAGGTTGCATCTTAATTCCTGGTTTCCTGCATGTACACTCTGTGACTCTCATTAATGGACCTAAACCTCTTTAAATCAATACTAATTTGTGTATCAGAAGGGACTGGAGCAGTAGCAGCACAGATTTCAGTATTCTGTTCAGCTACCAAATCATTAAATACAGAAATCATTAAATACAGAAAACACTACAACTGTGTTATCTTCTGACAGAATAATCATCTTTCCACATCTCTATTTTGTTCATTTAATGGACTGTCTGTGCCAGGAAAAAGAATAGGAGCTCCTCCAAAGCAATAAAGATTCTTGGTGTGTCCATCTCTGGCACTCCATCACAAAAGAGGACAAGTGTAAAGCTTGGAAAACTTAGTGAGGTCATGCTTGAAAAGAGAAATTCAAAGGCTTAGATTTTTTTGGGAAAAGGGAGCAGCTTTCCTAGAATTCTACAGCTTTTCCCTTTTTCTTCTGCATGTAAGCAGCAAAGGGAAATCTGGAGAAATCACACTTAAAGTACTTGAAAACTGTTATGAAAATCTGGGAAAGACTGCAAAGGACAAAAAAAAATATTCTCCATCAAGCAAAGGAAAGTGAGATTTGGGAGCAATATACCATTACATCACTGTTAGGAACATGGAGCACAGCAGGCCTGCTCCTGCTGCACAGATGCCATCAAGTCAAACATTTCACCGCCTTCTAAAGCAAGAGAGGAATGTGTAGAATGACAATTGACAGAGAATCTTTGCTTGTTGAAGACTTCTTTGGGTCAAGGAAACAAGGCCACTGGAACAGCAAAGTAAGTTTCAGTGCCACAGAAGTACTTCATGCTGTGAAAACAGATTCTTAGAGCAGACACAAACTGCAGAAATATTAAAACCAAATTATGCTACAATTCCCTCAAATGAATCATTTGCTATTGTCAGGGAAAGAGAAAGCAAAGAATGGAGAGCAATTTGCCATTGGAATGGGCTGCCCAAGAAGGTGGTGGAGTCACCATCCCTGGAGGTGTTCAAGAAAAGGCTGGATGGAGCACTTAGTGCCATTAGATAGGGCTGGGTGATAGGTTGGACTGGATGATCTTGGAGGTCTCTTCCAACCTGGCTTATTCTATTCTATTCTATTCTATTCTATTCTATTCTATTCTATTCTATTCTATTCTATTCTATTCTATTCTATTCTATTCTATTCTATTCTATTCTATTCTATTCTATTCTATCAGATTCTATATTACTACCATAGTACACTTCCTAATTTACACTGAACTTTCTGATTTCAAAGGAGCCATGATAAAATACTGCAACAGTATGCATGGAAAGGGACTGGAGCACAGCAATATGAGGAGAGGCTGAGGGAGCTGAGATTGTTAAGCCTGGAGAAGAGGAGGCTCAAGTGAGACCTTATTGCTGTCTACATCTACCTGAAAGGAAGTTGTAGCCAGGTGAGGATTGGTCTCTTCCCCAGGCAACCAGCAACAGAAGAAGGGGACACAGACTCAAGCTGCACTAGGGCAGGTTTAGGCTAGACGTTAAGAAGTTCTTTGTAGAAAGAGTAATTGACATTGGAGTGGGCTGCCTGTGGAGGTGGTGGAATCACTGTCCCTGGAGGTGTTTCAGAGGAGGCTGGATGAGACACTTAGTGCCATGGTTTAGTTAATAAGAAGGTGTTGGGTGACCAGTTGGACTCGATGATCTTGAAGGTCTTTTCCATCCTGATTAATTCTGTGATTCTCTTTCTAGGAAATTTGCCCTTTTAAATTGTTCCACCTATATCTTAAAGTCACACCTGAAAAAAACTCCATTAGTCTCACACTTTTTCAGATTGTAGATGAAAAATATTGAGTAAAGCTGGATTTCTACTACATGTAACAGTAAAGCTCCCTCTGCTGCAAACTGCAGTGCAAGAAAGGAACACCTCAAGATCTAAAAAAATAAAACAAGAAGAAAGAAATTCTCTGTAACATTTAGACTATCTGCATAAGAATCAAGAAACTGATAGACAGGAGCTAAGCTAACCACAGTCTCAGGCTGGTTTCCCACAAATTCTATTACAGAACTGTGGAAAGTAGGTCAAGGAAGATGATTCGACTATCTGCATAAGAATCAAGAAACTGATAGACAGGAGCTAAGCTAACCACAGTCTCAGGCTGGTTTCCCACAAATTCTATTACAGAACTGTGGAAAGTAGGTCAAGGAAGATGATTCTCCCTCCCTACACACAACTTATGATCATGAGACCCTACAGGGAGTACTGTGTCCTATTACAGGAAAGATCTGGACCTTCTGGAACATGTCCAGAGAAGGGTCATGAAGATGATCAGAGGGCTGCAGCACCTATAGGGACAGGCTGAGATTTGGGACTGTTCAGTTTGGAGAAGAGAAGGCTCCGAGGAGACCTTATCGTGGCCTTCCAGTATGTGAAGGAGGCCTACAGGAAAGCTGGTGAGGGATTTTTTTTAGGATGTCAGGTAGTGATAGGACTAGGGAGAATGGAGCAAAACTAGAAGTTTTGGAATGACAGAATTTTAAACTCTGATTCTGTTTATTCTCTAAAACCACTGCCAACATTAAAGGCTGAAGTAACAATAAGACCTGAAAAGATGATGGTTTACGATTTCATATTTCTGTAACTTTCAACATTTCTATAACCTCTTATCTTAAAAAAGTTGGTTTTTTCCAAGTTCTTGTTTTTGTTATTTTCTGGGTGTGCTGGTTTGGGGCTAATTGGAGGACTTTAATGAGAAATTAGATTGTAGACTAACAAAGAAAAACATATCTGATGTCTCCTTCACTCATTCATTTACTGAGATGTACAGAAGTAAGAACACAAACAAAGGTAAGACAGAGCTGCTTTGGGTCGCTCTGACTGCTGATCTCTCTCCCTGGCTTCCAGCTGAATCTGTGTAACCCAAATAATCAATTCCTGCTTCTAACCCCACTCCTGGCTGATCTTCCCCACTTACCTGGCACATAAGACAGATACTGGGATAAGACTGTGTGGTGGGGGGAAGGTCATAGGGTGGTTGGGAACCCCTCTTGGGAACTCTGATCTCTGGGAGGGCTGTGGTGTTTCTGTATTACCTTTTTACTGTATATATCTGTAAATATCTGTTATACATTGTAAATATTTGCTTGTATATTGTGCAAAGCTGTAAATATAAAGCTTCATTCATTAACTTCCAGATGGCTGAGTTCTAGTCTGGGTTATTTCAAAAGTGGGGAGGGGGGAGAGGGGTTGGGGAACTCCCAAACTACTACGCTGGGGAAAAAAAAATATACATTTTTCATTTTGGAGTTTCAGAGCCAAAAAATGAATCCTTTAATACATACTCTTTACCATTTACTCTGTGTGCTGGTTTGAACTAACTGGAAGATTTGAATGAGAAATTAGACTACAGGTTGAGAGAGGAAAGCACTGATGGTGCTACTTCACTCATAGCTCTACTAAGAAAGAAAAAAAAAAAGTTTTAAGAGTTGTAACCCAAATATAGATAAGGCAGACTGCTTCAGACCGCTTTGGGCTGTGGTAGCTCTTGTGTAGCTCTTTCTCCCTTCCATTTGTAACTGAATTTGAATAATTCCACTAATTTATTTCCTGCTGCTAACCTCCCTGGCCAATCTACCTCTGCCTATCTGCTACCTATCCATGAAACAGATGGTGAGATAAGATTGGGGAAGGGGGGAATGTGGTAGGGGTGGTTAGAAACCCCGATTTTGATCTCTGGGAGGGGTGTGGTGTTTCTGTATTACATTTTTACTGTATATATCTGTTGGACATTGTAAATATCTGCTTGTATATTGTGCACTGCTGTAAATATAAAGCTTCATTCCTTAACTTCCAGCCGACTGAGTCCTAGCCTGGGTTATTTCAAAGTGTGGGGGAAGAGATAACTGCTAAACCACCATACTCTGGTACTTGCTGGAGAGATTGCAAACAGCAGTTTGGTTTAATAACCTGGCTAAACAACGGTTCTTACCATACAATAGAACAGGTTAGACAGTCAGAAAGAAAAAAGACATCAGCAAAGTGCTTTGAAATAGCCTAATTATGTATGAGAGTCAGGAAGAAACTTGCTCCATACTCAGTCAGATAACTGGATTATACTTTCTTCTAATTCAATAAACTCTAAGCAGAACTGATGACAAGAAACAAGCCAAGATGTTCAACAGTTTCTCCATACGGCATTTTCCGCTATATCCTGTTCTATGCTAAATGAGAGACGTGAAGGATGGCAATATACAATAGTTAGACACTCTTTTATTTCTAAGACTGAACTGACAAACCCTAAAGAGTTGGCAAGACCCTGAGAAGGTGAAAACCACATTAGTAGCTATTGTGTTACTCGAGGCAAGCATCACCCATTTTCACAGATGATGATACATGAAATTCAGAATTTCTTCCAATGAAAATGAAATTAAATGGGGTATAAATGTTTAAGCTCCTCTTTCAAGATGGGGCTGTTCAGCTTGGAGGAGAGGAGGCTCCCAGGTGACCTTATTGTGGCCTTCCAGGATCTGACGGGGACCTACAGAAAAGCTGGGGAGGGACTTTTTAGGCTATCAGGCAGTGACAGGACTAGCAGCAGAGCTGGAAGTGGGGAGATTCATATTGCATGTGAGGAGGAAGTTCTTCAGCATGAGTGTACTGAGGCCTGGGACAGGTTGCCCAGGGAGGTGGTTGGGGTCACTTTCCCAGAGGTGTTTAAAGCCAGGCTGGATAAGGCTCTGTCCAGCCTAATCTAGAGTAAGGTGTCCCTGGCCATGGCAGGGGGGTTGGAACTAGATGATCCTTGTGGTCCCTTCCAACCTTGACTGATTCTATAATCCTATGATTCTATGATATATTTCCTCATTAGAATTCTCAATTTGTGCTCATGTCACCTAATACCACTCCAGTAATTTAAAGTTTTTGGTGCAAAGCCTATGCCACATTCACTTTCTAAATAATTACAATATATAAATCTCTTTCCTCAATTGTTTTCACCCAAACTTTGTCCTGAGTCTGACAAAGACGTCCTTGTCTTGTAATGACAAGATAAGGGGTAATGGGTTTAAACTGGCAGAGGGGAGATTTAAACGGGATGTTAGGAGGAAGTTCTTTACAGTGAGGGTGGTGAAACACTGGAATTGGTTGCCCAGGGAGGTTGTGGCTGCTCCCTCCCTAGAGGTGTTCAAAGCCAGGCTGGATGTGGCCTTGAGCGACCTGTTCTAGTGGGAGGTGTCCCTGCCTATGGTGGGGGTTGGAACTGGATGATCTTTGAGGTCCCTTCCAACCTAAATCATTCTACAATTCTATGACAAATTTCTGTATGTTAATGTACTCCTGACAAAGTATCTTTAACTTAACCATCACTCTTTTGTCCCAGGTGTCTTCGGCAGAAGTTCACAGTTGTAGCCTTTTAAAAAGTAGCTGAATCACATTAAAAATCAACTGTGTGATCTTTTTCTTTCAGCACAAGGATTATTAATCTTTAGGAAAACGTATTGTGTTGGAGGATATTGTTTTCCTCTTCTCTTGACTAAACTGGACCTTCTGGCATTCAATACTTTGATCATCAACTGCCAGCTAAGCCAGCACTGATTTTATTTGCATTTCCACTGCAAAATCTATTTCCAAAGGCAAGTGAATCTTACACACTGAGACACTGACTTACTACAGTGGTTTTTAATTCACTCTATTTGCTTTTTTGGCATTTATATTTTGGCTCTTTGTTCTCATTCTTGTGCAGCTTTCATTATAATGATGATGTCACCCAGGTCTACATCTTCCTAATAAATCTTTCTAGCAGTCATTTATTACAATGAGATTTTATCACAAGAAATACCATTAAAACAAAATATCTATTGGCTGGCTTCAGATTTATGGTTAAAAATATAATCAATAATGATAATCAAATTCTTTCTGCAGACCTTCACTTTATATCCCATAAAATAATGCTATGATTTATACATTTGCTGTACCCAAATTTATGGCTTTTTTTCCCCCCCCTAATAATGATAATCTGATTTTATGTAAAGAAATTTATGTTACGACATAGAATACTGCCAGGGTAAGACTGCACGTTGGTGGAAGAAGAAAGACAAAGTCATTGAAATGGAGATAAATGCTTGCATTATGCCCTGGGTTTGCTGCTGTTATTTCCTCTTCACAGGCCTCCCAAAGGAGTTTTAACATACTAGAATCTTGCAGCTTGACTCATCATTACTCACAATCTTTTGCAGCGCATCACTTCCACCTTCACCCTCCCCAGGGGCTTGTAATACAATACCACATCATATTTAGTTACAATCTCCCTCAGTTAGATTTCTCAGTCTATATATTAGAAATGTTGGCCACATAACCTTGAAGGCACACCAGCAGGTTGACAATAGATGACTATTTAAGCATTTTCAAAATATATATGTAAAGACTGATAGCTAGAAGCCAAACTTGATTCTGTAGATTTTGTGTTTGTGGTAGGAAATCAATTACAGAGCACACCACACAGCTGTGGAATTCATTCCAAGCCAAAGCTGGTAAGTTTAAAATCACAGAATCACAGAATGTTAGGGGTTGGAAATGACCTCCAGAGATCATTGAGTCCAATCCCCCTGCCAAAGCAGGAACACCTAGGGCAGGTTGCAAAGGAATGCATCCAGGTGGGTTTGGAAAGTCTCCAGAGAAGGAGACTCCACAACCTCTCCATCACCTTTTCTGGAGACTTTCAAGGCCCATCTGGATGCGTTTCTCTGTGACCTGTTCTAGATTGTATGGTCCTGCTCTGGCAGGGGGGTTGGACTCAATGTTGATGTGAGGAGGAAGTTCTTCACCATGAGTGTGGTGAGGCCCTGAAATGGGTTGCCCAGGGTGGTGGTTGAGGCCACTTCCCTGGAGGTGTTTAAGGCAGGGCTGGATGAAGATCTGTCCAGCCTAATCTCGTGTAGGATGTCCCTGCCCATGGCAGGGGGGTTGGAACTGGATGATCCTTGTCGTCCCTTCCAACCCTGACTGCTTCTATGATTCTATGATCTCCTTGGGTCCCTCCCAACCCCTAACACCCTGTGATCCTGCAACCTTCAGCATAAAGAAGTGCCTCCGTGTGGTGAGGTGGAACATCCTGTGTTCTACCTTGTACCAATAATCTTAAATCCCTTCAGATGCTGGGAATCCTGAGCTGCACAGAACTGAAAAGGTCTCCAACCAGCCACAGCGTGCTATGCAGATCCCATCTACAGGTTACTTCATTTTGGTCTTTTGACCTTCTTACAGCAAAACAATCCTATTTATCATTTGTACTGTCAAATAAAAAGGTTATTCACATGGAAACTTGCTGCTGAAAGCTTCAGATAAAGGCAAGGACACACAAATGGTGTGACCATCAGTACACCAAGTACAAACTGCCTGTAAGCTCTTCTGTTAGAATCAGCTGGTTAAGTTTATCCTGCAGCACAGCACAGGCCTGCTTGTAGGTTAACTGCTACATGGATTTCTACCTCCTTGATGTACAAGAGTCGTCCAGTTAGGCTCACTACAGTATCTAACATTTCAGTGGCAAGTAAATAAAGTAAATTGAGTTTACTGACTAAGTTATAGGGCTGAAAAGAAAATTGAGTTAAATTGCTTACCTGTCAGCACCACTGTGTGTTCTCCACCACAAGCAACCTTATTGACCTTCTCCATAATTCCCAGGACAGGTTGTGGAACTCTATTGTTTTTCAGCTGTTCAGGCAATAATCCCAGTTTCCCATTCTCAGGTTCTCCAAAAGTATAGAGCTCACCATCTCCTATGAAAATACAGAAGAGGATTTCCAGCATGCACTCAGAAGCAAGGATGTGTTGTCAAAGACTGCTGCAGACACAAATCAGTAAGATAGAAAATTGTACGAACATGAAGGGATTCTTGAACATCTTTTACAATGTCCAAACAGCTGTGCAAAGCAGTCTGCCTCAATGGGACAAGAAAGGGATAAATTTTAACCCTCTCCAAGATGAGAACCAGAATATTTTGCCTTCTAGGAATCTAACCAAGAGAAAACCAAAGCCACAAAAATCCTGCTTCTGAGAGGTTATAATTCCATCTGTAGTCAGTATTTATGTCAAAAGAAATTGTTTCTAAGAATCTCAATTAAAACAGAAAATAATTTTGCATGGAATTTTAATAGGAAATCCACACTTTCTTTTTGTAACACAAAGACAAAAAGAAAACCAAAGAACAAAAAAGAAGAGTAAATTACATGAAACTATGTGTGCTCTGAAGAGTAAGACAAGAGCTATGTACCCAACAACAGGAATACAGCAGTGATTCCACAGCAATAATTTCAAAGAAAGATAAAAAAAAACAGAGAGGTCTTTACAGATGTCTTCCTGTATCACAGACTTACAGAATGTCAGGAGTTGGAAGGGACCTTGAAAGGTCATCTAGTCCAACCCCCTTGCCAGAGCTCGATCACCTATACCAGATCACACAGGAATGCGTTCTGGCAGGTCTTGAATAGAGAGGGAGACTCTACAACCACCCTGGGCAGCCTGTTCCAGTGTTCTGTTACCCTTACAGGGTAAAACTTCCTCCTCATGTTTCCATGGATCTTCCTATGCCTCAACTTCACCCCACTGCCCCTTGTCCTGCTGGCTCCATCTTCCTGGCACTTACCCTTTACATATTTATAAACATGAATGAGGTCACCTCTCAGCCTTCTCCTCTCCAAATTAAAGAGACCCAGCTTCTATATGACCATAAAAGAAGACTTTTCACATTCACTCACAGACAGATTTTGAACTGAACACAGTTCAAAAACAGTTCAATCCCAGATTTGGGTAACTGATTTTACTTTCAAGTTTCAATTGGACTACATGACCTCAGAGGTCACTTCCAACTGAGTGCATTCTACGATTCCTCCTGCTATTTGAAAGTTAAAGGGATAGCTACAGTTATATAATTAAAATAATAACAAAGCCCAGAACTATAATCCCTTAAAGCTCAGACATCAGCAGCACCCATAGATAACATTTTTGGAACCATGAAGATTTCTATTTCAGTACTTCATATACTTTCACTCTCAGAGCCACACATTTAGCATTTTCAGAGGGACACATTTAGTGTCCATAAATTTACTTCCACAGCATTACTGTTGCACAATGCACAGGGACCTGAGAGATGCTTATGATTCCATGAATTCCTTGCCAATATGAAGGCATTGGGATGACCTTAGAAATGTTGGCCTTTCCCACAGACAATGAAAACTGATGGGCTCTAAAGAAATTTCAAAGTGAAGCCTTACTTAGGTGTTCAGAACTGACCGTATGTGCTGGTTTGAACTAATTGGAGAATTTGAGTGAGAAATTAGACTATTGGCTGAGAGAGGAAAACACAGTATGTCACTTCACCCAGAGCTCTACTGAGAAAGAAAAAACATTTAAGTATTGTAACCCAAACAGATAGGGCAGACGGTTTCAGACCTCGCCGGGCTGTGGCTGCTTCTCTTGTATGGTTCCTTTTGTCTCTGCCTTTTGTAGCTGATTCTTAATAATTCTACTAATTTCTTTCCTACTACTAATTCCCCTGGCCAATCTACCTCAGCTTATCTGTAGCATCAACAGGTGGTGAGATAAGATTGGGGAAGGGGGGAAAGGTGGTAGGGGTGGTTGGTTACCCCTCTTAGGGATTTTGATCTCTGGGAGGGCTGTGGTGTTTCTGTATTACCTTTTCACTGTATATATTTGTAAATATCTGTTATACATTGTAAGTATCTGCTCATATATTGTGCATTGCTGTAACTATAAAGCTTCATTTATCAACTTCCACTGTTCTGAGTCCTAGCCAGGGTTTATTTCAAAAGGTGGGGAGGCAGGTAACTGCTAAACCACTACACCGTTAACAAGTCCAGCCTTCTCTCCACTAAACATAGGCAAAACATAAGAAAGCTTGTCAGCCCCAACTTAAAATTGGTGGCTTTAAGGACAATGGAAAAAAAAAAAAAAAAAAAAGAGCCTACACTGAAACAGGAAATATGGAAGAGTCACAGAATCAGAGAATCACAAAACCTTAGAGTTTGGAAGAGACCTCCAGAGATCATCAAGTCCAACCTCCCTGCCAAAGCAGGACCACCTATGGCAGGCTGCACAAGAATGCGTTCAGGCAGGTTTTTGAAAGTCTCCAGAGAAGAAGACTCCACAACCTCTCTGGTTGTGCTCTGTCACCCTTACTGTAAAGAAGTTTCTCCTCACGTTGAGGTGAAACCTTCTATGTGCAAGTTTGCATCCATTGTTCTTTGTCTTATTACTGTGCTCCACTGAAAAGAGATTGGCCCCATCCACTTGACACCCAACCCTCAGATATTTGTACACATTGATCAGATCTCCTCTCAGTCTTCTCTTCCCCAGACTAAACAGACCCAAGTCTCTCAGTCTCTCTCCACAGAGGAGATGCTCAAGTCTCCCAGTCACCCTTGTGGCTCCTTGATGAACTCTC
This sequence comes from Psilopogon haemacephalus, assembly GCA_013396835.1. Classification (NCBI taxonomy): domain Eukaryota; kingdom Metazoa; phylum Chordata; class Aves; order Piciformes; family Megalaimidae; genus Psilopogon; species Psilopogon haemacephalus. Next base: position 275,516 of record VWZI01018588.1, on the reverse strand, counting down.
TCCAGCAGGTCCCTGTTTCTCTTGAATTGGAGAGCTCAAAACTGGACAAAGTGTTCCAAGAGCAGAGTAGAGGGAAAGAAGAACCTTCCTAGACATGCTGGACACACTTTTTCTGATGCACCCCAGGATGCCATTGGCTGCCTTGGCCACAAGGGTACATTGTTGGCCCATGCAGAACTTGCTGTCCACCAGGACTCCAAGGCCTTTCTAGCAGGGCAGCCCCTAATGTGTACTGGTGAAGAGTCAAAAGCAAACCTATGAATAAAAATGTGAAGTAGAAAAAAAATGAAGCTCCATACGCAGTCTAAAAAGCAAGTGAGAGTCCTCAAATTGCTAAAACCAAGTTGATAAAAACTGAACAATGTGAATCAAAATGAACTGGAGTTTATTAAAACTTGAGCACACCAAGCCAAGTCAGGAAACAAATTTTATCTTTTGGAATTTTTATTTCTGATAACATGGAAGTCAAAACTGGTTTCAGTAATAGATTTTTTTTGACTCCTCCTGAACTTTGGACTGGCAACACACTAACTAAAAATTTCCTTTGGTATGAATTAAAAACTGTTCAAAATTATGATCTATTTTCTTCAAAGGAAGCCTGAAGATAGGTTTTCACTGAAATCCAACTATATCAATCAGGACTAAAAGGAAGAAAAAAAAACAAAACAGGTTATGTATTTCTAAGTTATCTCAGCTTCATATCACTCTAAATACATAAATCTAGAAATTAAAATTCTAGGGGGAAAAAAAGTTATGATATATATACCAGATCAAAAACTGTAAAAAGGGCTTTTGTTTTCTTCCCCCAAAAAAGCCAGATTTCTGCTTGAAATGGAAAATGGGTCCCAAGCTTCAATGTAAGGTTGCAACCTGACACTTCTACTGAAGGTGGCAATTTTGGTGGCAAAAAAAATTATTTGCAAAGCTTACAAGACCTAAGAAATTTAGTCAAAGAAACTCGAGACTATTTTGCACAGTTTTTTGTGTTTTCCAAGATCACATCTGCCTCTCACAACAGCAGGGATTCTTCAAGTACCATACTCCTGGCCTACTACTGCTAGCAACTCGACTTAATATCTTTATTCAGTGGTCTAACTGCAGAGAGAGGCAACCAGAGAATAACAACAAGGCAATCTTACACAGTAACAGACGTCTTGCAGGGTTTCACAGGGCTCAGGCTATTAAGAGTAGCCACCCACAACCTATTCACAGAGCCACCTTCTGTTTAGCAAGGTGGTGAAATAGGATAGCAGCTGCATCTCTCAGCTATCATCACCAGAGGTGTAACCTCATCCTCCCAGCTCTCCTTATTTTCTCTGTCCATTTTCACCGTCTGTCTTGCACACATGAACTACCCCAATATTACAACACTTCATTTAGCTGCATCTATCTCTGTGAAATACTTTTGTTGCACTCTTCTGGACCTCTTTTCCAAGAGGTGCTTTGTGGTCATTTCAATCTGTCTGTGTTTCTTGAGAAACAGCAAATTAGCTCAGCTGTTGAAAATGGCATTTAATTTCTAAACTATTGGCTGTCTGTAGGTTTCCCTGTTCAGTTTTATTGTCAGTTCAGCTTGGCTTTGTTTTAATTTGAAATAAAAAATCAAAAAGATAAAAGTAATTTCCTGACTTGGCTTGGTGTTTTAATTTTGATCTTTATTCTTACACCCATGTGGAGAAATACTCACAACAGGCTGACACTTGCTGTTATTTGCAGCAGCATACGTTTTCTATTTTAAAACAGTAACCTAATTAACAACAACAACGAAAAATTAACTGCAGTGTAAGATTTTCTGCAACCAAGACATTCCACTGACAAAAAAAGCTTAGATCAAGGATCCTAAGGGAAGAGGAAAGGCAGGAAAAAATGAGAAAGGAAGGAAAGAGAGAGGGAGAGAGAAAGAAAAGAGAAGGGAGGGGGAAGAGAAAGAAAAGAGAGGAGGAAGAGAAAGAAAAGAGAGGAGAAAGAGAAAGAAAAGAGAGGGGAAAGAAAGAAAATTGGGGGGAAAGAAAAGAGAGGGGGGAAAGAAAAAAGAGGGGGAAAAGAAAAGAGGGGAAAGAAGAGAGGAAGAAAGAAAAGCTGGGGGGGAAGAAAAGAGAGGGGGGAAAAAGGAAAAGTGGGGGGAAAGAAGGAAAAGAGAGGGGGAAAAGAAAGAAAAGAGAGGGGGAAAGAAGGAAAAGAGAGGGGAAAGAAGGAAAAGAGAGGGGAAAGAAGGAAAAGGGGGAAGAAGGAAAAGGGGGAAGAAGGAAAAGAGAGGGGGAAGAAGGAAAAGAGAGGGGGGAAGAAAAAGAAAAGAGAAAGGGGAAGAAAAACAAAAGAGGGGGAGGAAAAAGAAAGGGGAATAAAAACAAAAGAGAGGAGAATGAGAGTAAAAAGAAAAGAGAGAAGGGAATAAAAGAAAAGAAAAAAGGCAAGAAAGGAAACAAAGAAGTGGAAGAAAGAAGCAAAGAAAGGAAATAAAGAAACTACATAAAGAAAACCAACCAACCAAACCAAAAACCCCAACTCAATAAGAACAACAAAAAGACCCTTTTTTAAAAAAAAGATTCAGTATTGTTTTGATACTCGTGGAACTGTAATATATTTCTAGAAACAAGCTGCTAAATCCCCAAAAGCACTCGGGACTTAGCTACACATGCAGTTCTCTTTGAAGAGACCAGCACTTCTTAAACGCTACTGCACTGCAAATATTAATCCACTCACAATCTAATTAATTAGGATTAGAGATTCAAACGGCCAGGATTCCATTGACTTCCCAAACTAATCAAGTTTATTACATTTTTTTTTTCCAACTTAATATTCCAGCTAACAAAGATAAACTCATTTATTAAAGCATTAAAAAAAAAAAAAAAAAAAACCCAACCCACGTTACACATCCCTTTAAGGCAAATAGTAGACTAAAAGCTATGAAGTGTAGGTAGCAAGCATAAAAACAACCTAGTCAAACACAGACAGATTTTGAGTACAGTATGCGTGCAGTACATCTGCCTTGTTAAGAACACTCTCTGCACAATGGAAGCTGGTTATTCAGCCTGCTCCTCTCATACGAGTCACACATAATCATAAAATTGTCAGGGCTGGAAGGGACCTCAAGGATCATCTAGTTCCAACCCTCCTGCCATCAGCAGGGTCATCTCATACTAGATCAAGTTGCTCAGAGCCACATCCAGCCTGACCTTAAAAACTTCCAGGCATAGAGCTTCCACAATCTCCCTGAGCAACCTGTTCCAATGTCTCGCCACCCTCACGCTGAAGAACTTCTTCCTAGCGTCCAATCTGAATCTACCCACTTGTAGTTTTGCTCCATTCCCCCTAGACCTATCATTACCCAATATCCTAAAAAGTCCCGCCCCAGCTTTCCGTAGGCCCCCTTCAGATACTGGAAGGCCACAATAAGGTCTCCTCAGAGCCTTCTCCTCTCCAGACTGAACAGCCCCAACTCTCTCAAGTCTGTCTCCACAGAAGAGGTGCTCCGGCCTTCTAATCATCTTTGTGGCCCTTCTCGGGTCTCACCAGAGTGGAGTAGAGGGGGAGGATCAATTCCCTCAACCTGCTGGCCACACTTCTCTTGATGCATTGGTTACAGTACCAATACAGTTGGTTCTCTGGGCTGCAAGCATACACTGGAGGCTCACATTGAGATTCTCATCTACCAAGTCCCTTTCCTCAGGGCTGCTCTCCAGCCCATCCTGTATTGGTACCTGGGATTGCCCCAACCCAGATGCAGGACCTTGCACTTGGTCTTGCTGAACCTCATGAGGTTGGCATGAGCCCACCTCTCCAGCCTGTCCAGGTCCCTCTGGATGTATCCCTTTCCTCCAGCGTGTCTGCTGCACCACATAGCTTGGTGTCATCGGTGAAGTTGCTGAGGGTGCATTCAATGTAACTGTCCATGTCACCCACAAGGGTGTTAAAAAAGACTGGTTCCAGCACAGACCCTCGAAGGACTTCATCTGTGGGCTTTTCCCCAGTGTGGCACATTTTCTGTATCAACAGGACAAAGCAGCATTCAAGGAAATGGGCAACTGAATGGAGAACAACCTTTGTTCCTCTAAGGCAAATGCATATCCTGTAACAGGACACCCCTGAACAGAGCCTGGCCCATTCTTAACACACACCCTTCAGGTATGTGTAAAATCACAGATATACTGCAGATGATAAAAGTTGTAGAACCTGGCTAGTGGCAAGTGAGGGCAGCAGACAAAATAATTTCATCATTCTATGATTCCTTGGGAAAAAAAAAAAAAGAAAAAAGGCAAGAATAAAGAAAAAAAAGAAAGTGGGGAAAAAAAAGAAAACATTTTAAAAGAAGTATTTGTTCAAGATCAAATTGGTTGAAACCACCTTGCATGCTGACATTCTGAGCACGGAAGTGTTTGCAGAATGGATGATCTTTAAAAATGTTCACTAAAAATAATGACAAAACACACAAAAAAAAAAGGATTAAAAGAATTCAAGGAACTTGGCAGAGCTCTCTACGAAAAGACATCTCAGTGAGGATCTATCTGGACCATGCTTATGATTAAGATCTCAGGCTAGGGAAACATCACAAGAGGTCTAACATATTCAATTCCTTTCTGGTTCCACAGATGTAATTCTGCTGTAGACACCAGACTAACAATATATTCTGTTTTTTTCTGCTCTGATTCTCTTCTAGTGGACAAATGAGCTACATATGCTTGCCAAGCTTAATGCCTCTGCATATGGACTTAAAAACACTGCTACACTTTTAAATTTTTTTCTTAACCTGTTGCTGTGTTCGAGATGTACCTCTGCTCTAAAGACCTAACATCCTAAATGTGCAAAAAGAAAGTTAAAGACATATACTGGGAAAAAGAGTACCACAAGCTATGTAACAAAAACTTCTTTTTCGTGGAACTCTTTGAGGAATGCAAAGTGAAAACAAACAATCATCTTTTAAAAATTAGGTATATCAACCAGGTCAGCTTCCCAAACTGTGTATGGACCTAACCTAGCCATTGCCTGTGCTTGTGCCTAATCTAAAGTTCAGAAGTGTCTTCTACTAAATCAGGATATATTCTGTTTTTCTACAACCACTTTTGGTGCCAGTGGGGCCCAGGTGTGCATGGTAGAGTGCAGGTGACTGACATGCTCAGTAGAAGAAATATCTTCTGCAAAGAAGCCTTTCTAAAAAGCAAAAGGATGAAAGGTGACAAATGATGTTGGAACTACTGGAAAAGAGAAGCTTCAAGGGTGGGGGAGGCTTGCAGAAGTGAGGTACAAGTTCAGGTGATTTAATTCTGTGCCACTGCCATAAAACATGCTTTTATCTACTCAAATTTTGTGGCAGGATTCCACTCTGCTGCTCATTATCACTGCACTTGGCTTAAAGTTAAACAACTTAAAGACAAATGCCTACCAAACCCATCTTTCTAAATGCAGTTGTGTCAAAGGAACAAGCTGGCATCCACACTTGCATGGCTGTTTTTTCACAGCACTCTTATTAATGAACATCCTGCCCTGGAGAGGGCACTCTGTGACCACACTTTGTATTCTAGCATCCTTTTTCAACCACCTTTAGTTTTAACCCAGACATGTCTGTGATCCTAGCAGTTTGTTTAGCCAGCATACATCTTACACCAGATATTAAGAAAGGGAACCATATGCTGCCATGCTCATTAGTTCAGCCTCACAACATATACTGAGTTCTGCGTCCTACAATTATGTTTTGCTATTAGAGACTGTGCTGGTTTGAACTAAATGGAGAATTTGAGTGAGAAATTAGACTATTGGCTGAGAGAGGAAAACACAGTATGTCACTTCACCCAGAGCTCTACTGAGAAAGAAAAAAAGTTGGTTTAAAAAGGTGTAACCCAAACATAGACAGTACAGATGGTTTCAGACCTCTCTAGCTGCAGCTGCTTCTCTTGCATGGTTCCTTTGTCTCTCTGCCTTGGTAGCTAATTCTCAGTAATTCTACTAACTTCTTTCCTACTGCTAACCCCCCTGGCCAATCTACCTCAGCTTATCTGCAGCATCAACAGGTGGTGAGATAAAACTGGGGAAGGGAGGAAAGGTGGTAGGGGGTGGTTGGTTACCCCTTTTGGGGATTTTGGTCTCTGGGAGGGGTGTGGTGTTTCTGTATTACCTTTTCACTGTAAATATCTGTTATACCTTGTAAATATCTGCTTATATATTGTGCAAAACTGTAAATATAAAGCTTCATTTATCAACTTCCAGTGTTCTGATTTCTAACTGGGGTTTATATCAAAAGGGGGGAGGGGGAGGGGCAAGTAACTGCTAAACCCCCACAGAGACAGAATATTATCTGATGCTTTTTTTTTAATGTGCAGGTCCCTACTGATTGAGTGGTCCACCCTTCAAATCCATGTCCTTTGAATTTAGAGACCAGGATGTCATGCAGAACAGTATCAAATGCTTTGCACAAGCCCAGGAAGATGATGCCAGTTGCTCTTCCTTTATCCACCGATGCTGTAACTCCACCATAACATGCCATCAAATTTGTCACACAGGATTTGGCATCAGTGAAGCCATGCTGGTTGTCACCAATCACCTCCTCATTTTCCATGTGACCTAGAAGAGTCTTCAGGAGGATCAGCTCTATTATTTTGCTGGTCACCAAGGTGAGAATGACTGGCCTGTGGTTCCCTGGGTGTTCTTTATCTCCCTTTGTGATAATGGGGGTTATGTTTCCACTTCTCCACTCAGTGAGAACTTCACCAGACTGCCATGACTTTTTAAATATAGTGGCGAGTGGCTTTGCAACTTCATCTGCTAGCTCACTCAGAACCTGCAGATGGAACTCATTAGGTCCCATGCACTTGTGTACCTTCAGGTTCATTAGATGGGCTCAGACTTAGTCTTCTCTTGTAGCAGGCAGATCTTCTGTGTGCTGCTATTCCTCAGAGGCAGAACAACTGAGGGTGTGAACCAATGTTCTGAGCAAGTCTAGCCAGTCCTACAGGCAAGGGTTTTCCACAACTGAAAAAAAATGTCCTCATAATACTAAAAGATTCACCATTTATTCCCTTTAAAACCAAAATCTTTTACAGCATAGCACTCTGATTTGCTTCTTAATTAGGCTGTAAGAAAAGAACTACAGTTGTACTTAAACAGACTCATCTTGTTAGTAATTCAGATTAGTAATTCAATGGCTAACTTCACAGTGGGATTATGGTAGTCTTAGATTAAACACACAGCCTTTGTTTTTAAACAATGTCTGGATATAGTCGGACACAGCAGAAGATGAATTCAGTAAAAGTGCCTGGATGTCCAACACTAAATTGCTATGGTGGTTAAAGTATCAGTCAAATAAAACTGTTGGAAAGGAAAATAATAAAAAGATCTTTACCCTTTCAACATGAAAGAGGCCACCTGTGTGCCAGTAGTTCCAACAAGACAGACTGAAGATCAGTTCGTGCAGGATTTCAAGATATTAAGACTGAAAATTAAGATTTTTCCATCTTACACTCAGGCCTGTTTAAACAATACACACTGAACAACTCCCTGTTTTCACAGGTGATAGCCATTTCATCTACCAATTAATATTTTAACAGGCTCCATCTTTCTTACCCAGTTGCCATTCACAGGGTCTTGTTATGACAGGACAAAGGGTAATGGGTTTAAACTGGCCGAGGGGAAATTTAAACAGGACATTAGGAGGAAGTTCTTTCCAGTGAGGGTGGTGAGACACTGGCACAGGTTGCCCAGGGAGGTTGTGGCTGTTCCCTTCCTGGAGGTGTTCAAGGCCAGGCTGGATGATGCCTTGAGTGACCTGTTCTAGTGGGAGGTGTCCCTGCCTGTGGCAGGGGGTTGGAACTGGATGATCTTTGAGGTCTTTTCCAACCTAAACCATTCTAGGATTCTATCTTAATCCATTTTTCTCATCCTCCTCCATTAAAAGTTGCCACTACCTTCTAGCACTTGGCACTTACACTGCTCTCTCCTTGCTCTTCTGTGCTTGTCCTCAACCCTTCTTCTAATCAAAGCTTATGTCACATCTCACTACAGCCTTGTCAGAGCTTCAGCTCTTGACTCTAAAGCAGAAATACATGCTTTCTTATTCTATTTTTTCCCATCTATTTTGAGTTCAGCAAGCTGTAGATTTCCTAATGAGTTCTGAAGTCCTGATCAGTTAGAGGAATTTAATCAATTTACTGTAATAAATCATCTGTAAAAAAGTTGCATGCTACCAGTGTAACACCTAATTAATATTTGTCCACCGCAGGAAGTTCTCATTCTGCTAACAGCATGTTCTCAGAAAGCTATATAGATATTGTATGTGGAAAAGCAGCATTTATCAAGGAGCCTGAGAAAAGTGTCTGATATGTACCCACTAAAAGCTTTACAATCAAAACTATTGATCCTTCAAAATCTTTAATTACTCCGTGGGGACTAAACTGTAAAGCTTAATGATGTGAATCTATATGGCTGAGAGGAATTTGTGGATGCTCATACATAATACCATCAATACTGACTGATGAATTCACCCATACCAGCATAATTAAAAAATGAGTGGCATCATCACTTGGGAAACTAAGCAGAGGTGGGAAGAGAGAGGTGTGTGGTGATTTAGCAGTTAGCTGCATCCCCACACTTTGAAATAACCCAGGCTAGGACTCAGTCGGCTGGAAGTTAAGGAATGAANTATAACAATACAGATATATACAGATAATATTATACATTACAGATATATATACAGATATAACATGTATACATTATACATGTATAAAATGTATAACAGAATTTACAGATATGTATAGTAAAAAAGTAATACAGAAACACCACAGCCCTCCCAGAGATCAAAATCCCTAAGAGGGGTTTCTAACCACCCCTACTACCTTCCCCCTTCCTCAATCTTATCTCACCATCTGTTTATACTGCAGATAGGTGAAGGTAGACCGGCCAGGGGCTTAGCAGTAGGAAAAGAAGTTAGTGAAATTATTCAGAATCAGCTACAAAAGGAGCAAGCCATGCAGGAGCAGCCACAGCCCAGAGAGGTCTGAAACCATCTGACTTATCTATATTTGGGTTACAACTCTTAAAACATTTTTTTTTCTTTCTCTCTAAAGCTGTGAGTGAAGTAGTACCCTCAGTGTTTTCCTCCCTAAGCCTATAGTCTAATTTCTCATTCAAATCCTCCAATTAGTTCAAACCAGCACAAGGTGGAAACCAGAGAGGTGAGTTTGTTTGAAGAGCAGACTCACTGTAGCATATGCTTCTCCTCACATTGTATACTGCCTGTTTAACTGACTTCAAAACTTAAAATGTAACACATTAACATCAAGCTCTGACAGCACTTTTGAGCTGCTAGCATATGAGATTAATTTTCCCACAACACAGTAAACACAGTAAGTCTATTAAATATTTATCCTTCTAGAGATGATGAAGACAATGATTTACCATTACAAAAAATTTACTAATCTCAAGAAAAATTAAGATTTACTGAAACCACAGCATGTATTCATCTACAAAATTTGTCACAACCTTCAAGAAATTAAAGTGTGGTAAGGTAGCTACTCTTTCTAATATGCTTTTGCACGGCAATCTGCAAATGCAGGAGATTAACTTCAGATTTGTATTACAGTATTGTTGATCTATCAATAATAAATAAAACCCACAATAGATTAGATGCCAGTTTCCCAAATAAATCAGTTAGGAGCCTGTTTTAGAGAACCTGTCTCTGGTAACATCTTCCAACGTGATACAAAAGCACACGGATGAGCATCTGCCACATGGCAGTTTTTAACAGCTACGGCATATCTAGTTTCAAAAGGAATGAAAATGTCTCATCAGCTACCTTTACACAAACAACAATCTAAGTTGCCACCACTAAGTGCTATTCTCTCACCTGTTATCAAGGCAGAGTGATAATATCCACAGGATATAGAGGAAACAGGTTTTCCAACGTCCACTTGACATGGGACACGGACACAGGCTTCATCAGCCAAGCCAAGCTGACCTTCTGAATTGTCACCCCATACAAAAAGCTGCCCATCCTCTAAAATGGAGACATAGACAGTTAACATTTAAAATCTGAGTTAATAGTTAATCTACCCATTTAAGAGCATCTCATAAACTGTGTGTATAACACTAAATGTCACAATCTCAGGGATAATAATAAATAAATGGCTACCTGAAAGGACATTGTGGAGAGGCTGCTGCTGGTCTCATCTCACAGGTAATTAGTGATAGAACAAGAGGGAACGGCCTCAAGCTGCAACTGGGTAGGTTTAGACTGGACATTAGGAAAATACTTTTTCCCAGAAAGAGTGGCCAGGTGTTGGAATGGGCTGCCCAGGGAGGTGGTGGAGTCACCAACCCTGAATGTGTTTAAAAGTCATCTGGATGTGGTGCTTGAGGATATGGTTTAAGGGTGAAAATTGTGGAGTAGGGCTATTGGCTGGACTTGATCCTGGGGGCCTTTTCCAATCTGAATGTTGCTCTGTGATTCTGTATGTGTGTGTATGTATTTAGCTGAAGGCAACAAAACAGCCTGAAGTAAAAGGAGTATCACTTAAGCTTTTCAAAATTGACACAGAACACTTAATCACCAGCTGATGTTTGACCATGAATAGCAAAATAAAAACAGCCCTTTGAAAAGAGGAAGATTGTGTGAGACAATTCAGTTTGAAAATATTACAGGGAATTTATTCTTATTTCTGGTAGGAGGTCACCACTTTCTCTTCCAGACTTATTCTCTGTTCTAACCTTGGCACTCATTCCACTTGTTTTTGTTTTATTTTTCAGCTTGCTTCACAGGTCACTACATTGCTCAGTTTCATTTTGATTTCCTTGAATTATCACAATAGCTGTCCCAGGCTTATTAAGTTCAGACTTTGTTGACCAATGACAGCAGTGTACAAAGACCAATGGCAGCAGTTAAAAAAAAAATATATATATATAAAAAAAAGCAAGATAATAAACAATGTGGAAAATCTCCAGATTTTTCTAGAAGAGATGACATCTTCTCTCTGCAGATTTCTTACTAGTGGGAAATAAGTTATGAATAAAAAACACATTCCACCTACACTGCTACAGAGATGCTGTTGGGAGCTAAAATCACTCAAATCTTAGGAGAATGTCAGCAATTGTCACAAAAAATTACAAACCAAACAGGCAGGTCAGCATCTCTCTCATACACTCTCATGCTCCCTGCCACATTCTCAAATGTCAGTCTCATTAACTTATCCTAAACATGTACTGAAACAGCTGCTTTATAGTAAAAAAAAAAGATAATTTACATTATGTAAGAACATCCATCCACTGACTGAAAGCATTTAACTGTGTGGACTTCAACATAGAATCAATCACAGAATTGTCAGGGCTGGAAGGGATCTCAAGGATCGTCTGGCTCCAACCCTCTGCCATGGGCAGAAATACCTCACGCTAGATCAGGTTGGTCAGAGCCCACATCCAGACTGGCCTGGAAAACTCCTGGGGATGGGGCTTTCACCACCTCCCTGAGTAACCTGTTCCAGTGTCTCAGTACCCTCATGCTGAAGAACTTCTTCCTAGCATCCAGTCTGAATCTACCCGCTTGTAGTTTTGCTCCATTCCTCCCAGCCCTATCACTACCTGACATCCTAAAAAGTTCCTCATCAGCCTTCCTGTAGGCCCCTTCAGATACTGGAAGGCCACAATAAGGTCTCCTTGGCACCTTCTCCTCTCCAAATGCAACAGCCCCAACTCTCTCAGTCTGTCTCCACAGAAGAGATGCTCCAGCCCTCTGATCATCTTTGTGGCCCTTCTCTGGACATACTCCAGCACATGTCACAACTGTATGATTTTGCCATCAGAGAAACAGGTCATAGGCTATGCCTTTCTCAGGAACAGTAATGCACAGCTTGTACCAGCAGACCCAAACAGTTGCAGCAAGAAGTGAAATTAGAGAAACTTGATTTTTCTTAAGATCCATGTTTTGTGGCTGGCTTCTCTGGAAATCAGCTGATGACTTTTGCTATTTTGAAGGGCATTCATACTACTCTCCTTTGTAAGGGTTCCTGCTCAACTAGTACAGGCTGAGTTCCTATGGTAGACCACCACTCATGGAAACAGTCTACTTTTCACAAAACTTGTAGGAAGGTTAATGAGACTGTCACTCCTTACCAGACTGTGTTGGCAAGACTGTCAGCAGTTTGCTATCAAAAATTGGATATGGGAACAGAAGATAGAGAGGCACAAAGCACACTCCCATACGCAGGCAGAGTGCTGGAATAAATGGCCCACTGGAACACCAGGCTGGACACACATAAATAGATTTTATTAGCTGTTGCTCTTACCAGTTACCGCTGCTGAGGTGTACGATCCAGCTGCCAGCTGTTTGATCTTGTGCTGGTTGGTGAAAAAACTAATTAAATGAAAGGTGGTCCTTTCCTCTGTGTCACCTAATCCCAGCTGACCTTCACTGTTACCTCCAGCAGCATACACATTGCCTTTCTCTGCATACAGAAAAGCACATGTCAATATACACAGAATGAAGATGTTCCTAGCAGTGGCAAAATAGTCAGAGAAACTGGAGCAAGTCATTTAATTTTTGATGGCAAAATGTTGCAGAAAACTGGGGGTCTACTGCTCTGAAATATCCTGAAGCTGACTTAGCAGTTTCTGTTGCAGCTAGCAAGGAGGCTTTCCTGCAGACACTTGGATCAGAACTTTCTAAAGGCCTTACATGTATTCAGACAGACTGTGTTTGCCACCGTTCTGGAGACTGATCTAAAGAAGGAAATACAATTTCAAGTTCTGAGAAAATGCTTAATAGTAGCCCTAGCAGACAGACAAAGCTCCTTTCCCAAGTAATGCATATCCTAAGAGAAAGCAGGAGGAGAGCAGTGACTGATGTCACAAGCAGGAAGACTGAAGGAGCATTAGTATGTAAATTAAAGAGATGGATAACTTGATAGTTTTGAGCACTGTAAATGAAATCTAGTTTCACTTAGGTTTTTATTAGGCACATTTCACTCGTTTTAATGTTTAAATAACTTTCAATTTAAATTTGGGGTTAGAATCTTGAAACTGATGTTGAAGCTGATGATTGGTATCTTCAGCTTAAGAGAACTTTAAGATTTATATTTTTAATTTTAGTATGTTTCCCATGCAAGGTACTCATACATGATGGAAAAGACAAGGCCCATTAGTAACACAGATGTGATAAGCAACTGACACACAATTTATAAACGGTCCCTGCTATATAAATGGCCACAAATTATCCTGCCAGCATGTACACTAAAATTGACTAATATTTACCCTGTGCAGTCTTGCATACTCCACTGTTACGAAAATGTTCTGGTTTATTCTAATAGCCTTATTTACAGTGCTCAGGGTCTCCACATACATAAACCTCCTAATAATCAAATAATCCTCTTTGTAACATTACTGCAAGCTAAAGAATTGCAGCCACAAAGATGGCTACTCCATTACATAAATTTTAAAAGCACGACAAGAATTTGCATCAGTTCCCTGCACACTGCCTCTCTCTAAAAATTCTTTTTTTTTTTTAGTTTAAGTTTACAGCTTATTAATTTATAGCTTAATAAAGCAGCTTGTCACTGAAACAGCAGACTGTTTTGTGTAACCAAAATGTAACAGAATTTGATGACTTCAAAACATTCATGTCTACTGTCTTTGTACTCCTAATATATGTAACTTCACTTTAATAAAGATAAATTACTTGTCAAAGGTAAATTTAGGCACAGATACATGAAAATTACTAAAAAACCTTTACAGGGCTTAAATGAAATATTGATAATTGTTAACTACACCTTGTATGGCAGCAAGAATTTTTTTTTTTTCCGTCTGTTGCTAGTAAGCTCCTGTATAATATTGTTTTACAAATTCTCTGGCTCAGAATAAATCATAGAGGCATGCACACATAGAACATGTTATAAAAACTTAAAACAATTCTATTTTCATCTATTTTTCCTTCCTCAGCACTCCTGGGGTTCCTAATGCAATTTTGTGTGAAAGGAAAGGAAGAAATGAATCTTTAATATAGGTTACATACCTGTGTAAACTAAAGTGTGGTTCCTCCCACAAACAGCAAGTTTGGTTTTTTCTGGTTTTAAAGCTATGATTAAAAGCCAAGGGGAAGGGAAGAGTTATAAACAAGCCGAGAGGTGGTTCAACAACAGAACGTTTGATGCTCTAGAGGGAGCTCTGATTTTTTGCCTGTTTTTTTTTTCCCAACAGAAGGATTAAAAGATTTATTGCCCACCCATCTTAAGCCACCACATAACTTATTAAATCAGGATTCCCTTTAGGCAAGAAAACTGATACAGACCTTAAAAACCTACAGTTGACACTCAAGCAAACTTGGTGATGGCTGCTTCATCCTAGTGCTACATTCCACAGAATTTATCCCATTTGTGGTATATGCAGGACAAAATGCATGCTTGAAGTTGCCTTCAGTTTTCATCAGCAGTTCTATTCTTAGCTCCCTCTTAGGCTTTTTGCACTGCATTAAATCTTCAAAACCATCCTGCTCTTTTGTGTTATCTTCCTCATCCTCCCTCATTATGCAAATCTTTTTTTGTCAGACTTTTATTCTGCACTGCCCTCTCACTGATCACTGAACGCACTTGTTATGGACAGTCCTATCTGGATAGTGCCTACAATGTCTGCATGATGTAACACTCTGTTTGAATTTCAGGTCAATTACCACGCACCCACGGTATGTACTTACTGCAGTCTGGGTACCATGAAAGACTGGGAATGTATGTGAGGGAAGTTAAGAGTGGGGAAAAAGAGAGTGCAGAGTGGCCTCTTCTCCCATGGCAAGTGCACTTCATTTCAGACATAGATGAAAAACATCTCACTGACTTTTCCATCCTCTCTCTAGATCACTGCCAACAGCTTACCTCCTCTTCACTAAATCCATGTGCCCTATACAATGCTGTTTTTATACAAGGAAGTGAGGAGGAAGTTCTTCACCACGAGAGTGGTGAGACGCTGGAATGGGTTGCCCAGGGAAGTGGTTGAGGCCTCATCCCTGGAGGTGTTTAAGGGCAGGCTGGATGAGGCTTTGGCCAGCCTGATCTAGAGTAGGGTGTCCCTGGGCATGGCAGGAGGCTTGGAACTAGATGATGCTTGTGGTCCCTTCCAACCCTGACTGATTCTATGATAATATATCTTTAATTGCACTTCCACTGCACTAGTCCATGACAAAACCATGAACTATCATTCCTTTCACAACCCCTTTTTCAGTCTCTTCAAATCAACTTTCAACAGCTTCATAACATTCAGATTAAAGTCTCTTCTACATCTTACCATGTCACTGAATAAAATTACTTAAGCATGACTTGTCTGTGGTCAGTGACACATATACAAACATAAATTGTTCAGGAAAGTGGTGGAAGCCTCATCTGAGGAGGTGTTTAAGGCCAGGCTGGATGAGGCTCTGGCCAGCCTGATCTGGTGTGAGGTGTCTCTGCCCATTGCAGGAGGGGTTGGAACTGGATGATCCTTGTCGTCCCTTCCAACACTGACTGATTCTATGATTCTGTGGTTCTCTAGTTCTGTGTTTCTATGATTCTGTGGTTCTACGATTCTGCGATTCGATGATTCAGGTCACTGAAGTGAAGTTTAAGGCCAGGCTGGATGAGGCTCTGGCCAGCCTGATCTAGGGTAGAGTGTCCCTGTCCATGGCACGGGGATTGGAACTGCATGATCTTTGAGGTCACTTCCAACCTAAACCATTCTGTGAAATTCAGGTTCCTGCCCATCCTATCTGACATCTACCATGACCACCAGCCTAGAACCACAATATTTCTTTTTGTTACAATCTTAGCTTGCTGTACCCCAAAACTGTCTCAGACTTCGCAAATGATCTTAACCAACTCTTTCGAAGCCTGTGCTACTTAACCTTTAACCCACACAGGCTAATCAATTTTATTTGATGAGCCATGCTATATTTACCATGTTGCTGACAATTTTTCATAACCAATTTAATTATCCTGTAGCCAAGCCCCAGATTCTATTTGCTGAGAAAACATGCAGCCACAACCACTTGGTCCCATGCAGAAATTATGTCCTTGCAACTCCACTTTCAAAGTCAAGTGATTACTGAAAGCTAGTGACAAAAGCTCCAGGACTTTCTCCTTCTGCCTGCTGCCAAGAGAAGACATTTCCTTGTGACTTTTTTCACCGGATGTCAGATCTGGTTTGAATTGTTGTCATGTTCTCTTCATCTTTATTCTCCATTGCAATTTGACAGTAAAACCAAAAGTTGACAGCAAATCCATTTAAGCTAAGGTAAGAAACAATCTCTCATACAGTTGACACAGGATGTGAATCTCAGAGTATCTGCACAGAGTATCTGAAGGGAAATAGAGGAGCAGCTAAAGGGCAGTAGGACATACTAAGTCAGAAAGAAAGAGTTTGAACAACCAGGATTACTTGTTTCTAACAACAGGTTAACAGATCAGCCTGCTGGCTGAAGGGATGAGGACAAACATTTAATGGTGAAAAGAAGCATGTTAATAGGACAGATCTGACTTAAGTGAGAGGATATGGAAAATGTATTGACTTAGTCTTGTCTAACAAGACAAAACCAGCTAGGAAAGATCAGGAAGATAACAGTGCCATTAACATTTTACAACACATGCAAGAATAAGGGCATTTGTTTTACTGCTTCATACAACTATATCAACATCTATGCCCCCCTCAGGCAATTCTTATGCTTGCTAAAAATGTAGCAGTAGTAGAAAGCTCCTGGTACATTTTTTTTTTTCATTACAGAGGTGGCAAGACAAAAGCAATACAAAGGTTATATAACCCTGCTGCAACTCTGATTTCTAACACATAGACTACAATGCAGACACTAACCAGCTGATTAACAGCTTTGCAGTCACAATGAATATGTAATTTGCCTGAAAAAGGTAAATATTGCATAAAATTGGAAACCTCAAAAATAATAATTAAATAAAGAGGATTATGTGTATCTGAAATAATAACAGACAAGGAATTCCGTGTACCTGAAGTAGTATCGGACACAAAAGACTCCAAATCTGGAACTGGTGGAATCAAGAATCCTTGTGCAGTAATATGCTACTCATGATAGAATAGAATAGTATAGAATAGGAACAGAATAGGAATAGGAATAGGAATAGGAATAGAATAGAATATAATAGGGTAGAATAGGAATAGAATAGAATAGAATAGAATAGAATAGAATAGAATAGAATAGAATAGAATAGAATAGAATAGAATAGAATAGAATAGAATAGAATAGAATAGAACAGAAAAGAAAAGAAAACAGGAATAGGAATAGAACAGAAAAGAACAGAATAG
>VWZI01018588.1:234533-258082 GCA_013396835.1 Psilopogon haemacephalus | reverse complement strand
AGAATAGAATAGAACAGAACAGAACAGAACAGAACAGAACAGAACAGAACAGAACAGAACAGAACAGAACAGGAACAGAATAGAATAGGAATAGAACAGGAATAGGAATAGAATAGAATAGAATAGGAACAGGAACAGGAACAGGAATAGGAATAGGAATAGGAATAGGAATAGGAACAGGAACAGGAACAGGAACAGGAACAGGAACAGGAATAGGAATAGGAATAGGAACAGGAACAGGAATAGGAATAGGAATAGGAATAGGAATAGGAATAGGATCAGCCAGGTCAGAAGAGCCCTCCAAGTGAGTCAAGATGGCAGAATCAGTTATTTTGGAACTACATCCTCTAAAATACCTTATCACAAGGGTCTCATTTCAAAAACACAAGGAAAGGAAGAGAACAAACAAACCTTTAACGCATGTTGGTTTGCTGACAGTGGTCTTTGATCCCAGTCCTAATTGGCCCCAGTTGTTACTGCCAAACATGTATAGCTTACCATTGCCTGAAAAAAAGAAACCAACACAGTCATAATCCATAAAGGAGTCTCATTCAAGATGAGATGGGTCAGTCACACACTATGCTATATATTACTTCCTTAAGACTTGAGATAAGGCAATTCACTCCTTAAAGGTAAACAAAATAATTAATATCCTTGTTGCTTTTTCAACACAAAAGTAGCAAGTGCATTGTTTTAAGAAATACCCAGACAGAAAAAGGCACAAAAAGCTGAACACACTCTCCTTTAAGTACAGCACAGATAAAGGGCTCTTCAGAAAATAAACTGTTGTACTCTTGGACAGACTCTGCAGTTCAGAAACCACAGGGTGAGAGAGCACTGGAACAGGCTGCCCAGAGAGGTTGTGGAATCTCTGGAGACAATCAAAACCTGCCTGGATGCATCCCTGGGTGATCCTGGTCTAGATCTTTTCAGGACCCTTCCAACCCTAACATTCTGTGATTCTGTGATAGTCTGAGGTCAAGTCCACACTCATGATTTTCCTAATACCATTTATATCACAATTGCAATTTTGATAATGCCACCACGCCAAAGCACATGCAGAGCTGTCACTGAGAGCAAAACATACCTTAACAGAAATATATTTTATTAGCAAGCGGCATGCTCTGTTGGCATGTGCCTCCTTCTATCCTTGCTTTGTATTTTTTATCTGCCTTTTTAAGACAGCAGTACTCCTGTAGGAGTATGAAGCCAAGCTGCTGTAGTTCAAATTAAGCACATTTTCTTTTAGAACTCCAACAGGTCATGGTTTTCATCCTATGACCTCCCTTTTCTCACACCAGTCTTTAAATTTTCAGGCATTGCTTTCTAAGTTGAAGAGCTGAAGAGATGAGAGGAATTTCTTTACATCCTGTCCTAACTGTATAATTTCAGGTTTCCAATACTTAGCAGTGCAGCAGAAAACAAGAAAACTGGGAAACAGGTAATTCAAACAGTGAATGAAAACTAACAGGCACTACAGAGGAACCTAAGCAAATGCCTATAATGAAGCAACACTTCTGGGCCTATATAGCAAATTAATTTTTGGAACAGGCATGACATAATCTAATCTGACCAGGAACCATGACAGAACTGTGTATGCAAAGGGTCTCTTTTCATAATTGCACACTGAAATATCTCCAGTCACCACTGCAGATCACCAAAGTGAGAACTAATTCAACAGCAGACAAATAGGCAAGGACCACACTTCAAAACTTGGAAAACTCAGATTGCTCTTGGTTTTTCCTTCCACTTTGGTGTTGACAAAGAGAGACTGTGGCCATCTGCCACCTGGAAAGCTGGAAGAAGACAGGTGGAAGAGAGTAAGATTACGACTCCAGGCACTAGCAGAGAAAGAATAAGATATTATGCTGGTCTAAGGCTAATTGGAATATTTGAATGAGAGAAACTAGATCATTGGCTGTGAAAGGAAAATAATAGTGATGTCTATTTCACTCATTTGTTCTGCTGAGAGATACAAAACCAAGAAACACAAACAAAGTCAGTCTCTGTCTGGCTGCAGCTTGCTTCACTAATTCCTCTGCCTGAACCTGTATAACTCAAACTAATAATTCTGCTTCTAACTCCGTAACTGGCAATCTCACCCCTGCATGTTAAGGCTTCTGATGTAAGGGTGGGGGTAGAAAGAAAGAGGGAAGTTGGTTTGAAAGCCCTGCTGGGCAGTTCTGCTGTTCAGGAGGTTGTTTTTTGGGTTTGTTTTTTTTTTCAATTTCTGTATCACTTTTAACTTGTATATAATTGTATATAGTTCTAAATACATAGGAGTATATACACGATACATATATCACAGGATCACAGGATGTTAAGGATTGGAAGGGACTCAAAGAGATCATTTCACATCATTGGCCTCAGACCATTGACCCAGCCTGTCCAGGTCTTCTTGGCAATACAAGATCACAGGATGTCAGGGGCTGGAAGGAACATAAAATGCTCATCAAGTCCAATCCCCCTGCCAGAGCAGGACCATATAATCTAGCTCAGGTCACAGAAGAACACATCCAGATGGGCCTTGAAAGTCTCCAGAGAAGGAGACTCCACAACCTCTCTGGGGAGCCTGTTCCAGTGCTGTGACCCTTACAGTCAAGAAGTTTCCCCTCATGTTGAGGTGGAACCTCTTGTGCCATGCTGTAAATATAGCTTTGTTCCTCAACTTCCAGCCAGCTGAATTAGTCTGGTGAATTCATGGAGGAGGTGGGAAACTACCAATGCACCACAGATATAAAGACAGGGGCAACTGAGACTGCTTCAGTAATTAAAATATACTTAGAATCATAGAATCAACCAGGTTGGAAGAGACCTCCAAGATCATCCAGTCCAACCTATCACCTAGCCCTAGCCAATGGCACTAAGTGCCCCACTCAGTCTTTTCTTGAACACCTCCAGAGACAGTGACTCCAACATCTCCCTGGGCAGCCCATTCCAATGGTAAATCTCTCTCTCTGTGAAGAACACCAGTCTCCACCTTCATCCTTACACAAGACTGGATTATTTCTCCAAAGTATGTGTGTGTATTGGATTTAAGCTAGTTACCCCTGAGCCTAAAAGCCCAATAAATACTTAATCCGATTTGGAAGTAAAAATATGTAAAACTTTAACAATAAATAGAAGAGAAAGTTTGTTTTTTTTTTTCCAAAAGGTGGGAGAAAAGGGGAACCAGAATGCAGGGTATGGGAAATGAGGGAAAAATACAGAAGCTGGGGATAAGGGGGGAAAAAAAGGAGAAACAAAATTCAAATACAACCCAAGGAAGGCAATTGAGTCTAAAGGCTGAGATGGATGGGTTTGATGTTGGATGAAAGCAGGACGTAGGAATTTGATGGTGAAAAGCAGTTAGCCCAAGTTCCAAATAAAAATGGTGGTGCTCTCCACGTGTTGAGTGGCAGCAGAGAGCAGCGAAGAGTTGCTCAGGCAGTCAGGATGAGAAGAAGAGAGAGAGAAGACAAGCTGTCTTCCCCTTTTTATAGCAAATTCCTGGCAAGAAGTGGGAGCAGCCAACCATGATATCTGGAGAAAGGTCAGACCACCCCTTGGAAGGAGTCAGAGGGTTCCCAGGTGAGCTTAGCCCTTTACAGTGTGCACTGCCTTCTCACCAACAGATATTTCACTATTAATTCAAGGTTTCTAGAGAAGCCTCAAGACACTTTTTATCTTGAGGAAAAGAGGGTTTGTGAGAGATGTCAGGATGAGAGTGTCTCCTAAGCACTGTATCTCTCATGAGTAGCTCCTATCATAACTGTGATTCCCAGGAACCCCATCTGTCTTGGGCTCCCATGGTTCATGAAGCACTGCTGAAGGCATTCATTCAGCAGCTGGGAAATACTAGCTGAAATCTTCAACATGCTTCATAATAGCAGGCAGCCAAGCAGTCCTCTCACCTGTGTTTAAGGCTCTGTCTTACATATTCCCCATCCTCGCTTTCTAAATTATGTGAGTGCAGGAAGGAAATAAAATGAGGAAATAATGTGCAGTCTTGGAGCATTTGTTACAAGATTCTATTGAGAAACTACATCTGAGGAAAACATAAAAGGTAGTATTTTGGATAGGGTATCATATGGCAGGCACCATGATTGCTTTTTGTTTCGTTGTACTGTTTAATGAATAAACTATGTTAACAGTTCATTTAAAATCCATATACAATTCAAAAGCATCTCAGGAGAATGGGAATGACATCAGTTTTGTTAAGCAGCTCACTGTATTCTCAAAAGAAAAGCTTTATTGAGCAGTAAGAGCAGTCACACTCAGGACATTTAGCATCACACAAAAAAGAACACCACAGTAGGTTGCTCACTCCTACACACACCAAAGATAAACAAAAATGTGTTCTAATCTTTCTCATTTTCCCCTTGTAGTTGATGCAAAAGATACTGTGGCATGTTCTGATGGCCTGCTGCTAGGATAGAGAGAATAGATGGAACCTGGTGATAAAATACCTGGAAGTTTCCACCTCCTGTCTTGTAATGATAGGACAAGGGGTAATGGGTTTAAACTGGAAGAGGGAAGATTTAAACAGGATGTTAGGAAGCTTTTACAGTGAGGGTGGTGAAACACTGGAATGGGTTGCCCAAGGAGGTTGTGGCTGCTCCCTCTCTGGAGATATTCAAGGCCAGGTTGGATAAGGCCTTGAGTGACCTGTCCTAGTGGGAGGTGTCCCTGCCTATGGCAGGGGTTTGGAACTGGATGAGCTTTGAGGTCACTTCCAACCTAAACCATTCTATGATTCTATCTCTTTGGTATAAGTTGTTGAATGTTCAATGCCTTGCAAACTCATAAGCATACTGTCTTGTTGCTGTTCCATGTGCACCTCTATTCACTTCTACTTTTACACTTAATATTTCTTTCTCTCCTTTTGCATTGGGGGCCTCAAGTCACTTCAGAGCTCTGAGTTCAGAAACTGTGTCTTCTGTTGCCACCATTTTCCCCCTTGCGAGCAGGATCAGTCTCTTTAACTTGACCAAACATGGGCAAGCTGCCCAGGATACTCTAATCAAAGCACATAAAGAAGACAGCTGTTATCCCTAAGAATTTTGTGGAACAAAAAATTAGTAAGAAGATATTAGGAGACAATTCTTTAAAATATATTGAATCACTTAGCCAATAGGATTAATAAATTGCTTTCCAAAGCCTGCAATTATGGAAGATGCAGGGAGTGGACTGCCATTTTTTAGGCCAAAATATACAGAAATGGGGCAAGAAATATTATTAAGCATCTTACAAGTGATGCATGAAGATACACTGCTCACAACTGTGCTAAAGAACTAAGTCAGCTGCTTAAGAAAAAAATATTTTAATTAAGATGCTGCTAAATGAACAAAAGAATAAAAGAAATACAAATTTGTATTTCTTTTATCCATACCTTTAGCAATCCCAAACTCCACAGCTGGAGAATGAAATGTTTCCCTGACTAGCTCAGCAGTCAGACAGTAACTATCACTGGTGCTTTCTATGGCAACATACAGCCACAGCATGCAAATAACATATTGGACTCCAACTCATGACCTAAAAAGACAGGGTGGCTTAGATTCACTTTACACTTTTCTTCCTAAAAGTCACACGGGAATATTGATGCTGGATTAGATGAAAGAATTATTTGAAGATTTCTGAATATTTCCTTTGAATGCTAAATGTTATTTTCTTCCTTTGTATTCAGTGAAGATTCAGTGCTATATGTTGCTGTCTTCTGCCCCAACTCAGCTTTAAAGAATGCTTTGTATCTGTTTGGGTGATAGTTTTAGTTCATAGAATCAGTCAGGGTTGGAAGGGACCACAAGGATCATCTAGTTCCAACCCCCCTGGCATGCCCAGGGACACCCTACCCTAGATTAGGCTGGACAGAGCCTCATCCAGCCTGGCCTTAAACACCTCCAGGGATGTGGCCACAACCACCTCCTGGGCAACCCATGCCAGGGCCTCATCACTTTCATGGTAAAGAGCTCCCTCCTCACATCCAATCCGAATCTCCATAACTCCAGCTTTGCTCCATTCCCCCTAGTCCTGTCACTACCTGATAGCCTAAAAAGTCCCTCCCCAGCTTTTCTGTAGGACCCCTTCAGATACTGGAAGGCCACAATAAGGTCACCTCAGAGCCTCCTCTTCTCCAAACTGAACAGCCCCAACAGTTACATTTGTTGAGACATGTTAGTGTATAATCCATGCATAGAACTGAATCTAACTCACATTCCCACTTGCCCTCTACATACATAGGTCCCAATACCTCTTCCAGAGGGTGGAAAAAAAAAAAAAAAAAGAAGTGGGAATTCTGTGACCTGAAAATAAAAGACTAACATTAAAATGAAGCATGCATCCACACATCTGCTTGAGATACTTTTCTTTCCTCATTTATGTTTGCCTTTTATTCTTCCCAGGTCAAGTTCAGCTGGATTTCAAGAAGCTCCTGGTTTACCTTAAGGTCTGTACCCTTCTCAGTAAAATCATTACTGGCATGCATTTCTGGAGCTTTTATTCCAGATGTTACAGGAGATCAATGTCATTTACCAAGGGTTTGTAATCCCACTGTATTATCCAACTCCATCTAACAGCAGAAATGTGAGGTGCACACATGGATGTAAAGAACAGATGACAGACAAAGGGTTTCTTTTTCCCTTCTTCAGTCGTTTTTTTAACAATTCTTGCAGTTTGTCTTCTTCATCAAGAAGAAAAAGCACTTTGGCCTCTATTTTACAATGTCCCCAAAAAAACTTCTGGCACCAAAGAAATTTTGTACTCATGCTTCTACAGTTCCTTCTCTTCAAAAGCTTTGGGTTAAAAAGGGGTCTGATTATCTAGAAGTTTCCCTGATGACACATCTGCACACTGTAACAGCAAAGGTGAGCTAGAGATGTTTTCAAAACATGCTGCATACATTGAAATAGGGAGGAGGCAGTAGAGAAATGGTGCTGCATGCAAGCCTATGCAAGTTGACTTCTTCAAAACCTTTGATACATTTAAGCAGCCACTGTGTTCAAGAGACACTGCTTACTTCCATGACACAAACTTCAATATTTAAGATTGCCTACTATACACTATCACACTCACAAGAAATATTCAAACTGAAGCAAGAGACCCCACCTGGAGTACTGCGTCCAGTTCTCAAGCCCCTGGGACATGAGGGATGTGGACATGCTGGAGCGCGTCCAGAGAAGGGCCACGAGGATGATCAGAGGGCTGCAGCACCTCTGCTATGAGGACAGACAGAAAGAGTTGGGGCTGTTCAGTCTAGAGAAGAGGAGGCTTCCAGGTGATCTTATTGTGGCCTTCCAGTATCTGAAGGGAGCCTACTGAAAAGCTGGGGAGGGACTTTTTAGGCTATCAGGACTAGGGGGAATGGAGCAAAGCTGGAGGTGGGGAGATTCGGACTGGACGTGAGGAGGAAGTTCTTCAGCATGAGAGCAGTGAAAGCCTAGAATGGGTTGCACAGGGAGGTGGTTGGGGCCACATTGCTGGAGGTGTTTAAGGCCAGGCTGGATGAGGTTCTGTGCAGCCTGATGTAGGGTAGGGTATACCTGGGCATGGCAGGGGGGTTGGAACTAGACGATCCTTTTGGTCCCTTCCAATTCTGATTCTATGATTCTAAGTCCTGTATGATACATTATTAATGCAGATTCTCTTATGGCAGTTCTTTGGAGTGTGTTCTGAACAACTTTCAGTCACTTCACACTAGCTTCAAATACATCCAACAGTTCCCACAGAACAGTTCTCTCTCCTCTCCATAACTTCCAATGATATATTATCTCAGGATCCAAACAAGAATTATGAATTCCCAAGATCCAAATGTATAACCTATTGGCATGCACTCCAATACTGACCTGTGACAATAGCAGTATGCTCATCTCCACATGATATAAGTACAGGCTTGTCATTTTTGAACCAGAACTTGCTAGGAACATCTTCTGCAAATTTGCTTTTTCCAAATGTGAAAACAGCTCCTGATTCTAAAACACAGAACAGGATAATGTCAATCTGATTGAAAATAAATGTTGCCTCATATCTTGTAAAATAGTAATTTCCCATTAATTCAATTGCCCATCTTAATCTCTTTTCTTCATGTTAAAAAAATTGAAACATTTTCTGTTTTTTCAACAAGACTACTTCATTTTCATCCCTTTACAGTCCTCTATTTCTTCTTACGATCCATGAATTTCTAACAGAATAGCTCTTGTTGCTAATACATTGTGCTCTCAGGGTACAATATTTTAATGTACACTAATGTGCATCATCACTACTCTCCAAGAAAAACTACTAGGTGTGTAAAGGAAATAATAAAGAATTCTGAGTAACTGCCCTCAGAAAGCAAAACAGAAAGCTCATCCTGAAATCATGTCCCTAAGTACCAGGTCCACATGATGCTTAAAAATCTTGACAGGCTGAATGGGTGGGCAGAGCCCAATGGGATGAGATTTAACAAGGCTAACTGTAGGGTTCTACACATTTGCCACAACAACCCCAGGCAGTGCTACAGGCTGGGGACAGAGGGTCTGGAGAGCAGCCAGGCAGAGAGGGACCTGGGGGTGCTGGTAGAAACTAGGCTGAACATGAGCCAGCAGTGTGCCCAGGCAGCCAGGAGAGCCAATGGCATTCTGGACTGGATCAGGAATAGTGTGGCCAGCAGGACAAGGGAGGTTATTCTGCCCCTGTACTTGGTACTGCTCAGGCCACACCTTGAGTACTGTGTCCAGATCTGGGCCCCTCAATTCAAGAGAGATGCTGAGGTACTGGAATGTATCCAGAGAATAGCAACAAAGCAGGTGAGGGGCCTGGAGCACAGCCCTGTGAGGAGAGGCTGAGGGAGCTGGGGGTGTTTAGCCTGGAGAAAAGGAGACTCAGGGCAGACCTCATTGCTGTCTACAACTACCTGAAGAGAGGTTGTAGCCAGGTGGGGTTTGGTCTCTTCTCCCAGGCAACCAGCAACAGAACAAGGGGACACAGTCTCAAGTCGTGCTGGGGGAGGTATAGGCTGGATCTTAGGAAGAGATTCTACACAGAGAGAGTGATTGGCATTGGAATGGGCTGCCCAGGGAGGTGGTGGAGTCACCGTCCCTGGAGGTGTTGGAGAAAAATCTGGAGGAAGCACTTAGTGCCACTGGCTAGGGCTGGGTAATAGGTTGGGATGGATGACCTTGGACATCTCTTCCAACCTGGCTTATCCTTTTCTCTTCTATTCTGAAGGGATGGTGACTCCACCACTGCCCTGGGCAGCCCATTCCAATGTTTTGAGAACCCTTTCGGTGAAAAATACTTCCTGGCCCTCCCCTGGTGCAGCCCCTCTAGTCCTGTCGCTCGACACCAAGGAGAAGAGGCTGCCTCCTGCTCGCTCCAATCTCCCTTCAGGCAGCTGTAGAGAGCCCTTAGCCTTTGGTCATGACACGGACCAAGGCTCATTTATTAACTAGGAAAACCTGGCTGCTGAAACACCGCACGGCGGGAGCCGCAGGTGACGACAGCAAGGCGCTCCCGGGCTAAGCTCTGACGTCAGCAAGGCTCTCCCGGGCTAAGCTCTGACGTCAGCAAGGCTCTCCCGGGCTAAGCTCTGACGTCAGCAAGGCTCTCCCGGGCTAAACTCTGACGTCAGCAAGGCTCTCCCGGGTTAAACTCTAACGTCAGCCTACGTATATCTCCCCAGGCACCGGAAGACTGTGGCCCGAGCTGCCGACCCGCAGGCCGGCGTGGCGGGCCAGCCGCATTCCAGCCCGGAGGAAGCCAGGGCGGACACAAAGCGCAGAGCGGGGCGACCAAGAGGCGCCGGAGATAACGGCGGAGGAAGTGTGGACGGACCGCTAAAAGCGGGCGAGGGTCGTCCCTCCCCCGCCGCACCCCGGCCCGCCGCTCCGTCCCGTGTGACTAACCGGCACCACTCACCAGGTACCGGCGGCTCGTCCTCCCCGGCGAGCTGGGCCATGGCAGCTGGCGGCGGGCGCCCGCCCCCGCGCCCCATGCACGGCGGCGGCGGGCAGCCGGAAGTAAACACAGGGCCTGCTACGGGCAACGGCCATAGAGAGCGCCGCAGCGCTCCAAACGCGCCGCCCGCGGCAGGCGGCCCGGCCCGGAGGGCAGGCAGAGGAGAAGCGCCCCCTGGCGCCCGGCGGTAGGGGAGGCCGCCGGGGGCTTGCTGTTGCCGCCCCCGCCATCGCAAACCTCCTCTGAGCCGGCGCCTGTTCTCTGTGCTTCCCCATGTACGCGGAGGGCAGGCCAGCCGCGGCTCACCCGTGCTGGGAGGAGAGAAGAATCACCTCCCTTGAAACGGCCTTATAGGTCGTGTCTCCAGCAGAGCTTTGATTTGCTGCTGCCGACCCTACCTACCTCCCTGGGCGGCATCATTTCTGCCGCTTTCCTCTGTAGCCTGCCTCCAGCTCCTGAAGCAGTTGCCTCGTAGTGGGGCTCTGTGCTGAGCTCGCTGCTTAAACGAGCCGGGACCCTAACGCTGAGTGGGTGGAGGGGCAGCCTGGCCTCAGAAACATAACTCGGGAACTATTTTGTCATCAGTGGGGTGCTACTGTCCCCAAAAAAAAAAAAAAAAAAAAAAAAAAAAAAAAAAAAAAAACAACAAAAAAAAAAAAACAACCACCACCACAAACAAACAAACAAAAAAGCCAAACCAAACAAAACAGTTTTCTGTGTGTGATGGTCTCCGTTCCTCGAGAATGTTTGTGTGAAGTCTTCTGATCAAGTCCATGAGAAGAGATAGAATCATACGATCAGTCAGGGTTGGAAGGGACCACAAGCATCATTTAGTTCCAACCCCCCTGCCATGGCCAGGGAGGGTTGGAACTAGATCAGGCTTTCCAGAGCCCAAATCCAATCAGCCAGAGACCCTTAGACCATGGCAGTTGTACAGATCTCACTGCAATAAGTCCAGGAGTGTGCAGCCTTTTAATCATATTTAATGTACAGTCACAAACATCCAGTAGAGATTTTCCTTCCCCTGCCCTGCCCCCTCCCTCCTCCCCCCGAATTGATTGTGGGCAATTAAAGAGGCAGGAATTATAAGTGATGTAGTTTTTATAATTTCCACAAGCCCCACCCGCAATCTATGTACAAACTAGTTTAAATCTGGGTTCTAATTCTTCACACAGATGCTTTTCAGGTAATTTACAGAAAAATATCAGAAAAACTGGAAAGGTCTGGGCATAAACCAGCTTTGCCCTACTTGCAAAGGAGAGGCAGACTCTTTTGCGGCAGCGTCTGGAGTCGCGAATTATGATCCAGCAGATGGATCAATGTCACACAGAGTCCGGTGCCCGCCAAAGTGACTGTAGATACAGCTTTCATGAAGTCAAGATCGTGAAGTAAGGCAGGGGAAAGCCAAGGTGCTTTGTGGTGTTCCCATGAACGGCGGCAGTTTACCGCAGAGGCAGGTCCCTGCAGCAGGAAGCCAGGATGCGACGGTGCAAAAGCAGGGACCCTGTGCTTTCTCCTCACCGTTCTTCCAGATGCTCCTCCAGGTCCGGCTCAAAGTTCCTGCAAGATCTGTGGAAGGTCCGACTCCAGGTCCGACTTCAGGTCTGACGACAATGAGTCCAGTTGCCATATATGTATATATTGGGGCGATTTGTTCCTTCCCTGTTCAAGCCCACTGGGGGTGGGAGAAGGAACTTTACACCTACTTCGCTCCACATTCCAAACCTCTGGTGACAGAGGTGGGGGGAAGGAAGATCGTTTCGCACCCCATTCAAACCTCCCGTGGGGGAGGGACTTGGGTGTGCCCTGCCACACCCTCCCCGCAGCAAAAAGAAAAAAAAAAAAAATTAAATCTAGGATTGTTTGTGAATTCCTACTTTGGTGTTCCATTGCATTTCAGCTAGGTAAACCCCTCGACGAAAGAAAAAAAAAAGCTCTTCCTTTCAGGATGATGTACAGCTGGCAGCCTGGACAACCAACAGAAGCCTTGTTTTATGCAGAGTTTAATCAGTGCAGTTGTTGGTGCATAAGATGAGGCAGCTGTAAAGGTGCACACAAGGGTGACCATGTTTTCTAAAGGCAACAGAAAGCATTTGTCATTTTTGCCCCTACACAAGGCAGGGATTTCATTTCTTTGAACGCTGGTACCCTCCTCTTGGTGCTTTCTGCCTGTTGTAGTTTAACCCCAGCAGGCAGCTAAGCACCACACATAGTCGCTCCCTCTCTCCCCTCTGGTGGGGCCGGGGAGAGGATTGGAAAGGTGACAGTGAGAAAACTCATGGCTTCAGGTAAAGATGGTTTAATAGACAAAGCAAAAATAGTGCACACGAGCAAAGTAAAACAAGGAAATACTTCACCACTTGCCATCAGCAGGCAGGTGTTCAACCATCTCCAGGAAAGCAGGGCTCCATTGTGTAATGGCCACTTGGGAAGACAAATGGCATGACTCCAAACTTGCCCTTCTTCACCTAGGTCTATATGCTGTTATATAAAGCTTCACCCAGCTTTACATGACATCATTACTGTGTACAGTCCTGGAGCTCCCAACACAAGAAGGACATGGAACTGTTGGAGCAAGTCCAGAGGAAGGACAGCAGACGATGATCAGAGGTCTGGAACACTTCTCTTAGGAGCACAAGCTACGAGAGTTGGGGCTCTTCAGCCTGAGGAAGAGAAGGCTCCAAGGAGACCTTGTAGTAGCCTTCCAGTATCTGAAGGGGGCCTACAGGAGGGCTGGGGAGGGACTATTCACAAGGTCTTGTAATGACAGCTTCCGAACTTCTCATACACCTCTATCCTACTCAAAGCGGGATGAGGTACAGAACAGGTCTTGACTCTGTATAAGTACTGCCCAGCAATAGTTAAAACATCCCTGTGTTATTGACACAGTTTTCATCACAAATCCAAAACATAGCCACATACTCAACAATACAAAGAAAGTTTCCTCTATCCCAGACAAAAACAGTACACTGCTTCAACTGTTTCTACTAAGTCTGGCAGGAGTGGATGTCACAGAATCACAAAATCACAGAATGTCAGGGACTGGAAGTGACCTGCAAAACTCATCCAGTCTAATCTCCCTGCCAGAGCAGGATCACCTATACCAGATCACACAGGAACAAATCCAGATGGGTTTTAGTATCTCCAGAGAGGGAGACTCCACAACCCCCTTGGGCAGCTTGTTCCAGTCTTCTGTCACCCTCACAGGGAAAAAAATCCTCTTCATGTTTAAATGAGACTTCCTACGCCTCAGCTTCCACCCATTGCCCCTTATCCAGCAAAAGCTGCTCAAGATAAAAATTAACAAGTCTTGTTCCACCAAGTGATGCTTGAGATTGTAATTACCAGATACTGTGGTTGCACAGAATATAAACTGGTGGTTAAATGATTAGAAATATTCATGAGAAGAAGGCATATGCAGCAGAGTTTTTGATTTCTGTGGGATCCTATGTGAGCATCAGTATCGGGTTGGGAAAGATGTGAGCCACCTCACGAAACAGGACAAACATATTTCTGCTGGTAGGACAGCTGACCTGGTGAGGATATCTTTGAAAAAGGAACAATGGGGAAAGGACTGTGTCAGGAGCAGTGTCTGCGAGTGCTCAGATGTTGAGCTCCTAGAAGTTTTGATTGGCCACCACTGAGTGCAGATGGATGGAAAAGGCAGTATAGAGTGGGCATTTGGCTTCAGACAACTGCTGCAGGCAGAAGTTGTGCTGGCAGAGGTCCAGTTACACCGCATTGTCCCACATGTCCAGGCAGATATGCGCCACTGGCAGATGCGGCTTGTGTGTGCATGGTGGGATGCAGCAGGTTGTGAGCTGCCCTTCCTTCAGAGGTACCTCAGCTGCTGATGTGCCACTCTGCAAAAGAGAGACATCGAAGTCAGGCTCCTCCTGAGGGTTATGTGCCAGGTAATGCATGAGCTGTGAAAGGATGTAGACCTCCTAAGTTGTTTTGTTTTTTTTTTTTAAGGTTGAAAGGAAGCAGCGTGGGCACTCTGGCGACATGGACAGAGGAATCGAGTGCACCCTCAGCAAGTTTGCAGATGACACCAAGCTGTGTGGCACAGTTGACTCGCTGGAGGGCAGGGATCCATCCAGAGAGACCTGGACAGGCTGGAGAGGTGGGCCCAGGCTAACCTCATGAAATTTAACAAGGCCAAGTGTAAGGTCCTGCACCTGGGGCGCTGCAATCCCAAGCACAAATACAGGCTGGGTGGTGAGTGGCTGGAGAGCAGCTCTGAGGAAAAGGACCTGGGGGTCTGGGTGGATGAGAAGCTCAACATGAGCCTGCAGTGTGCACATGTGGCTCAGACTGCCAACCGTGTCCTGGGCTGCATTAAGAGAGGCATTACCAGCAGGGCAAGGGAGGTGATTCTCCCCCTTTACTCTGCTCTTGTCAGACCCCACCTAGAATACTGTGTGCAATTCTGGAGCCCCCAGCACAAGAAGGACATGGAACTGTTGGAGAGAGTTCAGAGGAGGGCCACGAAGATGATCAGAGGGCTGGAGCACCTCTGCTATGAGGACAGGCTGAGAGAGTTGGGGCTTTTCAGCCTGGAGAAGAGAAGGCTTCGGGGAGACCTTATAGCAGCCTACCAGTATCTGAGGGGGGCCTACAGGAGGGCTGGGGAGGGGCTGTTCACAAGGTCTTGTAATGACAGGACGAGGGGGAATGGGTTCAAATTGGCGGAGGGGAGATTTGAACGGGATGTTAGGAAGAAATTCTTCACAGTGAGGGTGGTGAGGCACTGGAACAGGTTGCCCAGGGAGGTTGTGTCTGCTCCCTCCCTGGATGTGTTCAAGGCCAGGCTGGATGAGGTCTTGAGCGTCCTGATCTAGTGGGAGGTGTCCCTGCCTATGGCGGGGGGGTGGAACTGGATGATCTTTGAGGTCTCTTCCAACCTAGACCATTCTATGATTCTATGATTCTATGATTCTTGGTGCACCACCCCCAAGTCACTGCTGTATAAGTGCCTTTCTTACTTTTCCCTACCCTGGCTGCTGCTTCCTCTCAAGAAAGGAGCTGTCAGGTGTCCCGGCATAGAATGACGAAGCATCCTAGAATCAATCCAATTCCNGGAAATGTTGGACGCCTGATGGACAGCTTCGTTCGCCCTGCAGGGTACTTAAACGGGTCAGCAGCCATTTTTCCCTCTCTTCTTCCCGCTCTCCTCGTTCACCACCACCCACGCAGCAACTGGGAGAAGCCCCAGCCACGTGCACGGCAGCAGGCAGCAGGCAGCACGCAGCTCTCCTAAGCGGCAAGGCTGACCCTTCTCTCCCTCCTTCTAATCCCTCTTTTACTCTCCTTAAATCGGTCTCCCTCCTTCCGCGGTTTTCCCCCTCGGCTTCGGGAAGCAGCGTGTTTCCCCCCTTTGCCTCGCGCTTCCGCGGATGCTCATAGGCGCGATTGGGATTTGTCTTGCATGTAAGCTCTCTGTTTTCCCCTGTCCTGGTTGTTAAACGTTTATACCTGACGTTTAAGCGATATCCGTGTCTTTTCTGCCGACCGAAACCCGAAGAACCGGTGAGGAGGGTACCGTTCCCCCCTCCTTCCACGGGATACTGTGTTTGATTAGCCCAGTCCCGTGACATCAGGGGTCAGTATTCTTCCAGCTCAGAAAGCAGAGGAGCTTTATGTTCATATCAAATGACTATATCACTACCGTTCATTTATCCTAATCTACTTTCTTCTTACATTGCCTTATTGCCTCTTCACTACTGTGCCTCAGCTCATGTTTTGCTATAAATCCATTTTCAATACCAAGCCCTGGAATACAGCCATACACCAACCCAATGCCATCCAGATTTCAACACTGAAGCATTTTATGATCTTGAGACATGTAAGTCAGTTTTTCACATGGTCACACATTGAGCCCTGGATGCCTGGAGCAGCTAACAGGAGTAAAAGGTGGCTCTGGGATTCCTTGCTGATAGGTGCTGCTGTCACCCCCAATATAAGAGAAGGGCATTGGACCAACAGGAATGTCCAAATCTCCTTCTGTGCTTGACACTGCTGTTTGCTCACAGGAGCTTATGAGGGGGTTGGTCCATGTGAGAACTAGGGTCGAGTGACCTGACGAATGGGCACTGGCACTGTCCCTTCCCTGTGGATCCACAGGGTGAGACTGGGGGCTTTGGCACCCCCACCATCTTTTCTCCTGGATAACACAGTCCCCATGATCTGCTCTTGAAGGCCATGGGAGACATTTATCAGAGAAAGGAAAACAAGGGGGCCTGTTTCTCTTCTCTATGAGCAGTTCTTCTGTCTCTGTCACTCTCTTCCCATTCATTTCTGTTGGGCTTTGCTTTCTGTTCTGCTTGACAAATGGCAGAGGCTGCATTTCCCAAGACATCTCAGGGTTGAACTGGCACGAAGAGTCCTGAACAAATCCCACCAAGAGCTGTCACTCCGCAGGACTTCTTTTCAAGGCAGCCTCTCCTTATGGGGAAGTCAAACTTTTTTTTCCCCCCTCTGTGTTTTAATTTATGTGACCCTCACATTGTAATTTCAACATATCGCCTCTTTGACAGATATGCCATCACCTTGATTTACACAAGTACACTCCTCCCATACCACAGAGGGGGAAATGAGAAAGTAATGGTTGTATTTCAAAGCCACCTGCAGTGCAGGTGGCATAAAAATCTTATCTGACAATTATATTTGAAGGTAGAAATTTGAACTAAAACACTTTAGCACTTAGCAATTGACCAACATCAGATTATATGGTAAGCAATTTAACTTGTGAGGAGGGTTGCAGACTGAAATACTTAAGTTTCTGGGCCTTGGTGAGAGCTGTTACCATAGCACAGTTGAAAAGTTGTTCCAAAAATATCCCAGAAAAATACATTTTAATTTTTTTTTTTTAATGTAGTCTTTCTTCACCCTTGCCAGGGCCTTGAGGGTATTTATAAGCTTTAGTGGCCCTACTCAGCCCCATACCTGTGCGTCTAGGACCCTCATTTTGTCTCAGCATCAGGCTGTCAGGGACTCTGTGCTAGGGTTTGCTGGTTTGAGGCTAATTGGAACATTTTAATAAGAGAAATTAGATTACAGGTTGAGAAAAGGAAAACGTTGGTGATGTCTACTCCCCTCATAGGTTTGCAGACAGATACAAAAGTAAGAACACAAACATAGATAAGACGGAGCTGCTCAGGTCTGAGCTCTGGGCTGTTGGTCTCTG
Organism: Psilopogon haemacephalus; assembly: GCA_013396835.1. Lineage (NCBI taxonomy): Eukaryota > Metazoa > Chordata > Aves > Piciformes > Megalaimidae > Psilopogon > Psilopogon haemacephalus. The sequence continues at coordinate 240,984 of VWZI01018588.1, read as the reverse complement.
TCACTCTCCTTGCCTTCCAGCTGGATCTGTGTAACTCAACTAATCAATTCTTGCTTCTAACCCCTGTGGCCAATCTTTTCACATAGTCACACATTGAGCCCTGGCTGCCTGGAGCAGCTATCAGGAGCAAAGGGTGGCTCTGGGGTTCCATGCTGATAGGTGCTGCTGTCACCCCCAATATAAGAGAAGGGCATTGGACCAACAGGAATGTCCAAATCTCCTTCTGTGCTTGACACTGCTGTTTGCTCACAGGAGCTTATGAGGGGATGTGGCATGTAAGGCAGATTCTGGGATAAGATTGGTGGGTGAGGGGAAGGTGGAAGGGTGGTTGGGAACCCCTCTTGGGGACTCTGATCTCTGGGAGGGGTGTGGTGTTTCCATATTACCTTTTTAATGTATATAGGTGTACATATTTGTAATATATTGTAAATATCTGCTTACAAATTGTGCTGAGCTGTAAATAAAAAGCTTCATTCCTTACTTCCAGCTGGCTGAGTCTAGTCTGGGTGATTTCAGAAGTGTAGGGGGGCAAATAACTCCTGAACCACCACATAGGGCCAAGCCCCCATGGTCCTAGTCCCATCCCTGAGGGAGCTGCCCCACTCACGCTGCCCTGACAAACCTTCTTTTGCCTTTTTCTGCTAGCACATGCTGCTGTACAAATATTTAACGGCTATGAAATTGCCATAAATGGTGTTGACACAGGTTGTGATATGATGGGCCCAGAAGGAAGAGCACAAACTGTGAGTGGTGCAATGTGCCCTCTGAGAAATCTCTTTCCGTAGGCTCTGACCAAGGAAAAGCTTCAGTGTCAGCCTTTTCCAGGCCCAGCCCTGGCTGGGATGACCAAAGCAAAGACTTGGGTTCTACACAGCAGTACAGCTCACTCTCTGACTCACAAGCCTTTGGTTGAGGGACTGAGAGAAGTCCAGTACGAGCAGAAGATGCTGTTTAAGGCGAGGAGCATCTTCAGTATTGCAGAACTAGCAGGGATCAGCAAGCAGCTGCTGCAACAGTTTTGGTAAGCTTATCCCTTTTTTTGCAGGGCATTCAGTGACACTGCATCAGAAATCTGGAGACAAAGACAGCTAAATCCTGTGCAGGAATGAGTATTTCAGAGAAAAGTGCTTTTATCCCCCACAAGGTTAGTGCCTTTTTGCCTCCCAAGGCAGCGAGCTCTCTGTCTTTGGGAGACTGGAGAATTTTCCCTTTTAATCTTTCTGTGACCTGTAGCAGCAAAGTCAGGAAGGAATCTTTCTTCTTGAGGTCAGGATATGCTGCAGGTACTGTAATCTATAAAGAACTGAACACAGTACGGAAAATTCCTATCTATTTCAGACAATTATTGTGGCCAGTACTGGGCATGGGGTGGGGGGGAGATTTGGAATTCTCTCCTTGAAGCTGCAGTGTGAATCTCTGTTTAGGTTTTTGTTATTGTTTCAATGTACACTGGAAATATGCAGGGAAAGGTGATATGAGATTCATAGTTAGAAGACAGGTAGCCAAGTAAACCTGCCTCTATGACTCATCTCTCCCCAGAAAGACCTTCAGAAAATTACCTGTGTGACAGTGTTTCAATAAGCTGCTTCTCAGGCTTGTCACATCTCCAGAATCAGTCTGGAATGAAAGACTCAGAATTGAATTCCACATCTCCCTATGTTTTCCTGTTGGTGTCAACAGTGTTAAATGAAATTTCACATTCACAGAAATCCTAGCTGAAATAAGTCATCTTTATTTATTGTTTCTACATTGCATCCAATAAAAAACCCGAAACCCCAATGTTTTCCAAGTGCTGTGATTTATTTGCTGTGGTTTTGAAGTGGTGGTAATTTGTTTATGGATTTTGGATTCTGACCGCAGGACATTGGTGAGAACTTTCCCTGGTTAGCAGAGGTGATGGAATGGAATGGAATGGAATGGAATAGAATAGAATAGAATAGAATAGAATAGAATAGAATAGAATAGAATAGAATAGAATAGAATAGAATAGAATAGGCCAGGTTGGAAGAGACCTCCAAGATCATCCAGCCCTATCCAATGGCACTAAGTGCTTCATCCAGTCTTTTCTTGATTACCTCCAGGGATGGCAACTCCACCACCTCCCTGAGCAGCCTATTCCAATGGCAAATAACTCTCTCTGTGAAGAACTTCCTCTTAATATCCAGCCTATACTTCCCCTGGCACAACTTGAGACTGTGTCCCCTCATTCTGTTGCTGGTTGCCTGGGAGAAGAGACCAGCCCTCACCTGGCCTCAATCTGCCTTCAGGTAGTTGTAGACAGCAATGAGGTCACCCCTGAGCCTCCTCCTTGCCAGGCTAAAAAGGGAAGCAAGCTTGGAAAACAACTGCACTAAAGGTGGTTTTCCAATAACGTCATCCAATTTATTAATATTCTGAGTTTCCTTGTTATTTTTAGGGGTCTTTTTTAACATAATATCGTAACATTGGCGTAAGCTATCACCACTGTCTTTAGGTATCACAGGCTAAGCACACTGCAGTTGATAGTGGAGTTCAGCCTAATATTTAACAGTCTGTGCTAACAGTCCAAATTGCTGTTCCTGCTCAGAAAGGAGTAAGCCAACTGCTTGACCTTGCAATTCTGCCTGTTACATTTTAACTTTGGAATGTTGTTTCACGCTCTTTTCTCTGGAATTCATTTTTCAGCTTCAGCTAAGGTGGTCGGTAGGGATGGGAAACATGTTCCCAGAACGTTTCTTGTGTGGCAGGTGAAGGACCAGAGCATGTAACTATTTTGTTTGAGGTTTTCTTCACCTGGCTTTATGCACTTCTTAAATTTATTAGGCAGAATGCAATCAAACCATATACTTACCTGTAGTGGGTTTGCAGTTACCTGCCCCCCCACCTTTATAAACCCCGGCTAAAACTCAGAAAAACACTGGAAGTTAATAAATGAAGCTTTACAGATATTTACAGATATATACAGTGAAAATGTAATACAGACACCACACCCCTTCTGGAGACCAAAATCCCCAAGAGAGGGTAACCAAACTCCCCCTACCACCTTTCCCCCCTTCCCCAGCCTTATCTCACCACCTGTTGATGCTGCAGATAAGCTGAAGATCGGTCAGAGATTAGTAATAGGAAGGAATTAGTAGTTTTAGTGATTTTACTCTGAATTAGCCAAGACCGAGAGACAAAGGAGAGAGCAGCCAGAGCCAGCACAGGCAGAATCTGACTGCTAATCTGGTTGTTTTGAGAACAGCTCTTAAAACAACTTTTTTTTTTTCTTCTCAGCAAAACTCAGTGAAGTGGCACACTGTATTTAACTCTCTCTCAGCCAATAGTCTAATTTCTCACTCAAATTCTCCAATTAGCTCAAACCAACACATTATCAAAAGGCAAACCCTCCCCCCTCTACATTTAATATACATTTCAGAATACCATTTGAGACACTGTTGTGATGGTGACTTATACAGGGCATAGTGTCATGTCGTGTCTGGCAATCAAAGTTATTTAAACTAATTAACACAGTCCATCAAGCTGATCCAGCTGGGTGGAATGAGGGGAGTGGGAGAGATTTCAACTGCTGGCTTACTGGCTTTAGCGTGAGTGCAATGCAGGGTTGAATGACAGCAAGCATATACTTTTTGCTCTTTTCACACAGCTATGGGCCACCAGCTCAAATGAATGTTCACCTGAGAGGTCGTGACCTCCTTACTCTGCAGAATTACACAGCAGATGAGCTGAAGTATTTGCTGTGGATGGCTTTAGACGTGAAACAAAGGATAAAGCACAAAGGAGAGGTAAAACGCTTTAACTGTAATTTAGGTCATTCAGGTGTTGGAATAAATATTGTTCTGAGGAGTATTGGGCGTGAATAATTCAGCTGTCACCTCCTAAAGGATATCACCTGAGCTTTTAAATGCTGTAAATTGTGGGCTACAAATCAAAAAGCCTTCCCGTAAAGCTTTCAGAGATATTCTTTTAAATATTTCAGAGGGCTTCACAAGTGAAAAGGTTAAGCTCAGCCAACTCTCTGTTGTTGGCTAACCCCATCCATCGACACAGGGTGTGCATGCAGCACTAAATGCCAGAAATGGAAGACACTTCCCTGCATGGGATTAAATTACTGCCAGAGTTCTCCTTAATGTTAGCTCAAATTGAGTTCCAAAATACAGTTGATTTTCGCTCCTAGACTTATTTTCTCTTCTTTTAACCTTTCCACTGCTAATAATTTCCTTGAAGGGCAGAAGAGCAAAGCTGGAGTTGAAAAACCCACCTGCATTGCTTTTCTAATGCTGAATTAAAATGTGAAATTACTTCACACTGGGAAGTGTATGGTGACTATACAATTGAAATGCTTTCAATTTTCATGTTCCAGTATTTGCCTTTGATGCAAGGAAAGTCTCTGGCCATGATTTTTGAGAAGAGGAGCACGAGAACAAGATTGTCTGCAGAAACAGGTAGGTCTGAGCAATGACACCGTTTTAAATGAATTGGTATACAGTATAAAAAATGCTGCATAATTTTGCATTTAGTAACTTATACTCAGGAGAAAGCTGAAGTTTGAAAGCACATCCAGGAAGGAATGGTAGTAAGGTGCTGCACCTGGGTCCCAAGCACAAATCCAGGCTGGGTGGCAAATGGGTGGAGAGCAGTCCTGAGGAAAAGGACCTGGGGGTTTGGGGTGATGAAAAGCTCAACATGAGCCTGCAGTGTGAGTGCAGCCCAGACAGCAACTGTGAGCTGGGCTGCAGCAAGAGCAGTGTGGCCAGCAGGGCAAGGGAGGGGATTCTGCCCCTTTACTCTGCTCTCGTCAGACCCCTCCTGGAGTACTATGTGCAGTTCTGGAGCCCCCAACACATGAAGGGCATGGAACTGTTGGAGAGAGTCCAGAGGAGGACCACGAAGATGATCAGAGGGCTGGAGCACCTCTGCTATGAGGACAGGCTACGAGTTAGGGCTTTTCAGCCTGGAGAAGAGAAGGCTTTGAGGACACCTTATAGTAGCCTTCCAGTATCTGAAGGGGGCCTACAGAAAGGCTGGGGAGGGACTATTCACAAGGTCTTGTAATGACAGGACGAGGGGGAATGGGTTTAAACTGGCAGAGAGGAGATTTAAACGGGATGTTAGGAGGAAGTTCTTTCCAGTGAGGGTGGTGAGACACTGGCACAGATTGCCCAGGGAGGTTGTGGCTGCTCCCTTCCTGGAGGTATTCATAGCCAGACTGGATGAGGTCTTGAGTGACCTGTTCTAGTGGGAGGTGTCCCTGCCTATGGCAGTGGGTTTGGAACTGGATGATCTTTGAGGTCTCTTCCAACCTAAACCATTCTATGATTCTGTTACTCTATGATTCTAATTGTGTTTCACCTTGCCCATTGTTTTCACAAGCACCTGAAATTCCACCAGATCATTCCAAAGCATAATAGATCAGAAATAAAGTAATGGGAAGAAGTGACTATTTCTGGTGCAAGTTCCTGCTTGCACTGGCAAGATGCACACTTCTCAACATCTATTTTAGCAAGCCTCACAAATTTAATTCAGTGCAAGCTCTAATAAGTATTTTTCTAATGCATTGCCATTGTTATATTTCAGAGTATGTGTTTAGGCTGGGAATCATAGTAATGCCTTGATATAAATTGGGGGTGGGTGGAAGGAATTACCTACAGAGGAATATAACTTAATGTAGACTCCAGAGTATTAGCGTAATAAGATCAGGCACTGGAACATTATTAATTTAGGGTACAGTCCCACAAACACTGAAATACATACATATCTTTATTTACATAGTAGTTGTTCTGAAGTCAGTGGGTCCACTGAAATGAATCATCCACGTGCTTGAGTGTCAGTAAGGATTAACTATGAATTGGTGATGTGTCAACAAACAAGAAACTTGTCCTCCTCACCTTTGCATTGACCTAGCATCCCTTAGGCTGATTTCTCCCTGGTTGAAGGGACAGGGAACTGCTTGAGTGTTCACATCTGTGCTGGTTTGAAATAATTGGAGGATTTCAATGAGAAATTAGACTATAGGCTGAGAAAGGAAGACACTGATGATACTACTTCACTCAGGTTACTGAAGAAGAAAAAAAATGTTTTAATAGTTATAACCCAAATATGGATAGGTCAGACTGCTTTGGGCTGTGGCTACTCTTGCATGACTCTTTCTTCCTGCTTTTCCTAGCTGAATCTGAATAATTTGTTTAACTTCTTTCCTGCTGCTAATCCCCCCTGGCTGATCTACCTTTGCTTATCTGCTGCATGAAACAGATGGTGAGATAAGATTGGGGAAGCGGGGAAGGTGGTAGGGGTGGTGAGAAACCCCTCTTGGGGATTTCTGATCTCTGGGAGGGCTGTGGTGTTTCAGTATTACCTTTTTACTGTATATATCTGTAAATATCTGTTATGCATTGTAACTATCTGCTTGTATATTGTGCAAAGCTGTTGTGGTGGTTTAAGCAGTTACTTGCACACCCCCCCCACCCCCACC